>JARHVA010000924.1:2857500-2877500 GCA_037957365.1 Torreya grandis
CATCAAGCTTATTAAGTATTTACCTCAATATAAGGTAGATGAGAGGTTCAAAATTAAGAATTTTTTCATGGGATTGAAATCCTAAATAGGATATAAAGTAGATGTGCATGGTCCATCTACCATGGATAAAGTGTTTGAGAAAGGAGTCAATAAAAAACACATACTAAAATATCTTGCCCAAGTTAGAGATAAGTTCAAAAATAAATTTGGAATTTCTAAACCAAATTTAAATAAGAAGAACTAGAAATAGAGGAGTAGAGATTCCAAGGGTCAGTTCAAGAATAAAAATTCCAAGTTTAATAGTGGTTCAGGTAATAGGAAACATAGTAATGGTTTCAAGGGTGGTTTTAAGGGAAACAAATAAACTGAGAAGAAAGGACCATTTGGAGGTTGATTCATTTTTGGAGGTGACCATTTTTATAGAGAATTTCCCTAGGATAAATTGAATAACAAGGGTTTAGCTTCTCAGCAAGGTACATTTTCGTAGTGGATTCTTACAACTGTTGATAATCAATAGGCTGAGTATCAAACTTCACCCATAGAATTATCAATTATTTTATTTGAACATCCAATTTATTTTTTTAATCGATATGAGAGTTACAAAATGTTTCATTGATATTATAATGCTTAGTAAATTATATATAAAGGTTAGAGTAATGGAAAATACATGGTTGGTACAATATGGGAATCAGTCAAAAGTCAAATTTGATAAGTGTCTAGTTAAAATAGAGATTAGGTTACCTAAGTTCACTAGAATAGTAGATATTTATGTAGAATCATTAGGATCATATGATGTGATCCTATGAGTCAATTTTCTTATGAATCATGAATCCAAGGTTTACTATTTTTTGAAGAGAGTTGAGTGTTAAGATGATCTTAGAAATTAGACAACTTTAAGGAGACAAAAGAGTTGAAATTAAGGAATTTTTTTGAAATTTAACTCAAGAAAGATCAAAAGAAGGGATGTTAGTCATTTATAATTAAGATAAATGAGATGAAAGAATATATAAAACCATCAATCAAATATTATCCCTTTTCTAAAAAACTCCCATGACATATTTATGAAATAATTACTAGGATTACAACCTAAGTATGAGTTTGATTTATCAATTGATATCATACCTACATCAAAACCATAGTCTAAGGCACCATACATAATGACAACCACTTAATTGGTTGAGTTAAAGGCACAAATTTAAGAGTTGTTGAAATGTCTAGTTTAACCAAGTGTGTCACCATGGGGTTCTCAAGTTATCTTCATCAAGAAGAAGGATGACACTCTTTACTTGCATATAGACTATAGGATGTTGAATAAAGAAACAATCAAGAATATATATCCATTTTTAGGAATTGATGATATCTTTGATCAAATGTGAGGGACTACAATATTTTATAAGATTGATTTTAGAGTAGGGTATCACCAATTGAGGATCTATGAAGAGGATATTCTAAAAACAACATTCAAGACTCAATATGGGCACTATGAGCTCACAATGTTACCATTTGGATTGACAAATGCTCCAACAACATTTATGAATATTATGAACAGTGTGTTCATAGATTACCTAGATCATTTTGTGTTGATCTTTCTTGATGACATCTTCATTTATTCTAAGGATGAGAAAGAGGCCATATAACATCTAAAATTGGTTTTGAAACATTTTTTGAAGTATATATTGTATGTAAAGTTGCCTAAATATATATTTTTATAAAATATAATGCATTATCTAGGACATATTATCTCTATAGATGGTATTTCAATAGATCCAAAAAAGATAAGAGCCATAATGAACTAGATTGACACCAAATAATGTGCATAGGGTAAGCAGTTTCATGGGATTAGTGGGATATTATAAAAATTCATTCTGAATTTATCTAAGATAGCTAATCCAATTAACTCTATTCAGTGTAAGAACCAAAGTTTCATCTAGTTAGATAAGTATGAGGTAGCCTTTTAGGAATTGAAAAGGAGGGTTACTTCAAAACTAGTGTTAAGAGTTCCCAATCCTAATGGTCAATTCTTAGTGATTACTAATGAATTTGGGGATGGAATAGGAGGATTTATTATGTAGTATGGTTTATTGGTAGCCTATGAGTTTAGGAAACTAAATCCATATGAGATGAATTATGCCCTTCATGACCTAAAACTTATGATAATTGTGTATGCTTTACAAGTTTGGAGATATTATCTATTGGGAAAAATGTTTGAGCTTAAGATTGATAAATTGTGACTCAAATATATCTTCACCCAACAAAATTTAAATAATCATTAGAGGTGATGGTTAGAATTATTGTCTAACTTTTTTTTTATATATTTACTATATAGAAGTTAAGGAGAATAGAGTAGCTGATGCTCTAAACTATAGAAAGTATATAGTAGTTATGGCTACTATTAAGAGTAATTTTAGAGATCAAGTGATTAAATTATCATTAGGAGATGAATTATATGATTGGGTTAAGAAATCCTTCTCTAAAAATGCTCAAAATTGTAAGTATAAGGGATTCAAGATAGAGAATTGTGGTCTATTTTAGTACAATGGTAGGATGTATGCACTAGATAGAGAGAATATAAGGATCATAATGATAAAATAAACTCACAATGGATTAGATTTAGGGTTTCCAAGAGTAACCAAGCTCATGGTTTATCTTAGAACACTCTATTTTTGGAAGGGAATCCAGAGAGATGCAACATATTTTATGTCTTGTTGTTCGTAATGTCAGTGTGTAAAAGATGAACATGTGTATTTGACTAGATTATTGTATCCACAAGACATACCAGAATGGAAATGATAGGTTATCATTATGGACTTTGTCCAAGGTTTATTGTTATCATGTAACATGCATGATATGATCTTGGTAGTAGTTGACAAAGTAACCAAGGTAGTTCACTTTATACCAAGTAACTTGACATATGATGCACCTATGCTTGTGAAGAGATTCATGAAGGAAGTGTATCAATTACATGGTTTTATAGATAACATAATTTTAGATCAAGATTCAAGGATGAATTCTAGGTTTTCATTTAATCTAAATTTAACTTTGGGTACGTAGAATAAACATTGGAGACTGTATGATTTAAGTTTTAGTTGGTTAATGATTATTTGTTAAGTCATTGTCATACAAATTTAAATGAATGAGTGAATTCAGTTATGTTTTACTTACCTTAATACATTTTAAATTATGGATACATAGTGTTATTATATGATGACATATTCTATTATTTATACTCATCTATAAGGTTTAGGTAATAATAATTAAAGATTATTATTATTATTATTATTATTATTATTATTATATATGCTAAATCTATATGTCGATCATTTTTTATTGTTAAATTATTTTAATAAATCATTATATTTGTTATGTATGTTAGTGGATTTCATAGTAATGTAGAACTATAATTTTTTAATACATAAGAGTAATGCCATGAAATATAATCATCATTATATTGTATTGGGTCGATTATTTTTGTATGGAAATACATTAGTCATCGACTAGTTGATAGACTTTGCATGGAATAAACATTGGAGACTGTATGATTTAAGTTTTAGTTGGTTAATGATTATTTGTTAAGTCATTGTCATACAAATTTAATAAAGAATATAAAATGTTTTTTTATGGGATTAAATATAAGCCTCAAGATGATTATGGTTACTAATCATGTGTTGAATTTGGTTAAGCATAATTTTGGAGGAAAATATGTAGGTTATTGTGGTTGCATAGTGATGGACTATGGAAATTTGTTGAGCAATTTCTACATGCATTTTTATAGTTAGTTGAAGTGGCCATTAAGGGTAGAGTAAGATAATGAAAAATTATAAAAAAAAAGAGAAAGAGGGTTGTGGTTATGGGGATGGTACACATCATAGAGGAGAGAGTTGCATAAAATGAAGAAGGTGATAGTTTTAAAGAAAGAGAAAGGAATACATATGGCTTCATTGGCATTCACAGGTAGGTTTTGTAATTCAATTCATATGTGAAATAATGAATTTGGTGTTTGAACTAGTTTGGGTTACTATTTTTTCTTAGTTTGAATCTTGAAATTTATGGGTTGTATGTGCATCCCTGTAGAAGGCTTGGCCTCTATATAACCCCACATTCAACTCAAGGTAACCTAAGGGTTTTGGGATAATCCATAAAAATAACATGACTATTTAAGATTCGATGAATTTCTATCCTAAACTCCTCTCTCAGGTAAAAAACTTTGTTCATTAAGGGAAGGCTAGTCTTGATGGGTATAAACATTGTGTTTCAAGTTAGTTGGGTTGAACCATATTATAGTATACTCATTAAGGTATATTATACATGGATTTAAACCTATGACTGTATGTGATACTGACTATGTAAAATTATTTGGATTTTATTGGTTTAAAATGTGGGTTTCAAGGTCTATGAAAAACACACACACACACACACAATATTATGGATAGACAGGCTTAAATGGGAAACTATATGTACTATGTGATGAATATGCATGTTTAAATGAATTTAAGGTTTTGATTTTGATTGTATTATGTGGATTTAGATTCAATTATATATATATAGGTTGGGAGTATAAATATATACTCTCGACTAAGTTATAAATCTATGTATTATGTATACTTGGTTATATATAAAATTAGGAACTTTTGGTTTAGTCTTATTATGTACTTATAAAAAGATAGATGGATAATCGACTATAGATATACCCTCAGCCTTATATAGATAAATATACTTAATTTTATTAAATCTATATGGTGGAATTAAGTTGTAAATTATGTACATAATATATATGAATTGTGCATAAAATTTGGATGTGACTACGTATTGTGTCAATTGGATTTGTCTCAGATTGTGAAAGACTTTTGATCAGTCAATAGAGGGACTAGGTATATGGGTTTAAATTGAATAAATGTATATTTTATTTGGAAAGTCTATGTTTTTTTAACTAAAACCCAAGTAGGGTGTGGTTGGCTGTGTATAATTATTTTTATTAAATACCCGATTTAGGTATAGTCGACTATGTGTTTTTATATGCTCATTTCAATCAATTTAAATGGTGAAGTTACATTTCATTGATTTGTTATGATTGATTTAATATTTTTAAATCCAAATGAATAGTTGTGTATGAAGACAATATTCTATGTGTTTATTTATTAAGGACAAAGGGAATTCTCAGTTTAAAGAAAAAGGTTAATGGGGCCTTTTATTATTAGTTGACTATATAAATGGTTTATCTTATATGATTGTTTTTTGAGAAACAAAAGGGAAATAAATAGATCATTCATACACACACACACACACACACACATATATACATACATACAATTGTGTTATGTATATACAAGATATTATCATAATAGTGTGCAATTGATGCTTTTTCTATTTTAATTGTTTAATTATAAAGCATTAGATAAATTTATTTAAGGGTTTAAATATAGAGCATAACAATATGGGTGGACTAGATTTTTTTATATGTGGAATATGAACAATTTATGATCATGTGATATAATGTTGATTCATGGAGAAATACCATTATAAGTTACTTATTATTATAAGTAACTAACAATTTTGATGTGATCATACTTAGATGGTATTTTTAATTGTGTTTTGGATTTTATTTATTATATTTAATAAACTAAATAAATGGATTAATTTCACTTCATTTGATAGACTAAATGAATGTGTGTGATATTTTTATACATAGTTAATTTTTATTTTATAAAGAAAAATATTTTTAAATGAATCTATTGGTTTTAATGTTATTGATTATTTTTTACCAAATCTCACATTCATGACCCTAATTAATAAGTGGATGGATTTCATTAGCTTAATTAATTCCATTAATAAAAGATGAGGTGTAATCTGATCAAGTGGTGTGTATGAATTTGATTGATCCTAGAGATCTTATATTATTGAAAACTTTGGCCAAAGTAATTTTCGATAAACATTGACATTTCATATGTTGATATAGTTTTCATTTTGTGTGATATCATATTAGAATAGATTTATTTATGGTACACATTATGTATTAGATATCTTCAATATATGAGTTATGGTTGGTTACTTTGGATTCCCACACCATCATTATCTACCCATCCATGAAGGGAGGGGCATCCCTTGTTTTGAAGATAGTGCAGGGGATCTATGGTCCACATTTGGTATAGAAAAGTGATCAAATGATGCTCTCCATCCCAATTAGAGTACTATACTTGAGATTACATATTGATACTTGAGTCATGGAGACTCTTGCATCATGGAGAATCTACTCAGAGGAGCAATGTATCATTTTTTATCATTAGAAATATTAGTATGTATTACTTAAAACTATAAATTTTATTCATCGTACTTCTACAATAGTGACTATAATGTTATATCAGCCATGGTTAAATTTGTACCATTTAAATTATGATGTCATGTAGTATTTATGATTATTCAATATTATTCATGATTTATATATTTGTTCACGGTGATCCTTAGCTAAGTGGATTATCTATAAATTTTTAGATTAACTAAATTAATACAATTAGTTAAAGGTCACTAGTTAGGTTTCTCATGGTGAAATCTATATGTTGAATATGTGTATTTAATTTAAAAAATATATATTGTAATATTCTAGTAAAACCTAGTGGGTTTGTTGCATTTTTGCATGTTAATGTTTTTAAATTTCCCCATAAAAGTGTTATCTATAAAATTAAAATTTATACCAATGATTGAAATTTTAAACAATTCTAATAATGTAGCATCTTTAAAATACCTACCCTTCAACCTTTACCTAACACCCTTTTCCAAAAATAGCAATGCTTTAACTACCCCATCAACTCTAACTGAGGTTATGGTGGCCACCTTGTAAGATTATGGGTAACATACCACATAACCTCTTACATTTTGAATATGATGAACCCAATCATATCAACCTTAATATTAAAAATTTAGACCTTCCTTCCAACATCATAATATCTCAATTACCCCCTTATTTATAACCTTGTTATCACAATAAACTAACTAATGAGTTTTTCACTTATATTATCATTCCTAAAAATTAGGTTCCCCTATTACTCTAGTGATAGAGTGGTCGATGCCCTCCACATTGATATTTATACATCAGATTATGATGATGGTTATTCCCTTGATGATTCATACTTAGTTAACTATGTTCAAGCTAAGATGCAAAAATCCTCCATTATCAATCATCTCTTCAATGATCATATAAGTCTTCCTCATCTTATTTTTGCATTAATTTATTTGATATTGTTCAACCTCATTCCACTTTAACTGATGATATCCCTCTTTTAGTTGATGTTCAAAAGTTAGAGATAGAGTATGCTATAAATTATTCGTGTCATGCCCTAGTCAATTTTGAGCCTCTTTGGAGTATGTTCCTTGATCATTCCATGATGGGACCATACTAGTTTTACATATTTTATGATACTTAGAGTAAACTTCCTCTTGATATGTTGGCTAGATTGATATGGCCTACACCAAGGCAATATCCAAAATAAGTAGATGCAATGCTAGCTCTATAAACTGCCCTTAGATGATTTAATAATGATGAATTATATTATGAGGTTATATACAAACCCTAATATGACACTCTACCTAGGTCAAAATATTTGTATTTTGAGTTTCATAAGATATCCATTCATTAGGTCAAAGATTTTCAAGAATACGAGAGATTCTTAGCATAGTAGAAGCTACAAGGTTCAGTTCCCATCATAGATAGTCACCCACCATAGTCATCTAATTATATGAATAAAATTTGTTTCCATGGTATGAATGAATTCTTAGACCCATTTATAGTCTCTTTGGTAGTACCTAGATGTGCGTGATCCTTAAACAACCTAGTTTTACAATAATCTAAAGTTTCTACCTCTAAAGATATCCCCAGATTGCATCCTCAAACATAAGGAAGTTTATTTTATTTGGCATCAATGTGTTATACATCACAAAAATAGATGTATAGTACTATATAAACACTTTTATGACTTCCCAAGGCCTACACCTCAGCCTTATCAGTATCACTCCCAAGGTCATTCTCAGACGAAGGGGCAACATTCTCCTTGACCATAGCCTTTTAGTATATTAAAGGATAGTGTTAAGATGATGTTGTAGGCTCCTTGTATTGAGTATACATCATATGAGGCCCTATTACCTTATATTTATTATATTATTCATACCTTCTCGATAGACTTCATCTGTCAAACAACCTTTTCACAACTCTCCAAAAAAGTAGAAGAGACTATGATCAGAGATATATACCATTTACTTTCCCCCTATTTTAGGATTATGATTTACTCTACCCCTATTATTGGGATGACCACTTAAGATCCCCTTATTTTTGAGATGACCATTTATTCCCCCCTTATTTTTGGATGACCATTCACATTCCCCTTCTTTTGGGATGACCACTTTCATTAGTGCTTATGTTATATCCCTTGTAGATTCGTACAACTTCCCTAGTGAAATGACTATCATAACATATCCCCTATCTTTTTCAAAGCATTATTTTCCCTCTTTGATCATATAAAATCATTTCCATAATTGTACCACATTTACTTACATATAATGATCTTCCATGATCCCCATATTTCCCTTATTACCTTCCATTTTAGGCATATGTAGGTCAAGGTTGAGATTTCATACATACATGTGGGCAAGTCTAGGAGTCTTAAAACTCCCTAATTTTTAGGTCCTTCTCTATAGTTCCCAAGTGTAATCTCTCTTGTGTTAGATATCTATTTCAATCATGTTTGTTCTTCCAAATCTATATGGAGGAGGAATATTAAAATATAAAATAGATAAAATCCATATCATAAGAAAAGGAAATGTTAAAAGGCATATTCTATTAAATTTTTTAGATCATACCAAAAGGCATTATATATTTTTGGCACATCTCCTATTATAATATAATTTAAAACTCCATATTTGGCCTCATGATAGAAATAATGTCCATTAGGGTGAGGTAGGCCATCAGACTTGGGTGGGAGGTCTCATTATACCATAATATATTCCTATATTTTAGTGCCACATATATTATAACATAATTACCCAATCTTAATAATAGACTAATGGATTTATAAAGGGTTTTGAGGAGTAGGGAATATGTTTTGGGATAGTAAGATCCTTTTAATTTCCATGTATAGCAGCGTTCATAGTATGATCTATATACTTCACATTTTTTCCCAAGATTTGTGTTCATTAGTCAGATTTCCTTAGGTCCTTAATATATATATATATATATATAGTTATTTATATTTGCCCATGTATTCAATGATTTTTATTCCTACTAAGTATTTCACATCACCCATGTGGCACTTGGCATTCCATACTTACATTGAATTGTTTTTATTACTCCATTGAGGAATATTGATTTTAGATGATCGCATCCTTGATAACACCCATTTAATTATTCCACTTAGATTTATTTATGAGTTATATTATAAGATCATATAGTACTATGCCTTACTCATAAACACCCATCTTTACCTCCTTTTGACAACCAATTCTTTCTCTACTAGGTTCTTTGGTTCTTATTCACTTTTCACATGCCCTTTGGGTCCTTGCTTACACCACTTGGATTTTTTTATGATTTTTAATATAAGAAATCAAATATAACTAGGAATTATTCAAAAATACCCTTACAACACTCCTTTCCATACCATCTCATATTTATACTTGTCATGCCTTTAGGTGGTTCTATTTCCCCACATAGAATTTTAAATAAATCACCATATTTTAATTCATTTTTATTAATAGGTTTTTCAATTTTATTTCACTTTATTTTTCATTTCCACATACTTGAATATTATTCTTTATGTTTGACTTGACCTTCTTATCCTGCATATTGAATTACATTTGAATTTCTAATCTTTTATGTTTTCCTTGTGTTTGTTCTACATGAGATGGCATTTCATTTACTTACATATATTTATTTTAGTGTTTCATTTACTACATATCTTTTTTTTAGTTTTTCATTAATTTATATTTTGTTTAATTACAATGTTTTACATGTATCATCATTTGGGGTGTGTTCTACATTTATTTTTATCATTTACTTCATTAGATTTCACATCTTTTATATGATGATTTTATATCTATTTACATAAGATTTTTAATTTATATTATCATTTTTGTTTTGTTGTTTTTATTTTTAACCATGCATTTTCTCACATTTAGAAAATAATAAAACATACATCATACATTATTGTATTTTCTCATAACATGATAAATAAGTTATATAAAGAAAACAAATCCATAGATAACACCAATTAGTCACACAACTATCAACTTCACTAAAGGAATGCATTATGCATATACAATATCTATAATATAATTGATAATCAAATCATAGAATGAACACATCAACACAGGACATAGGAGTTACCATGGGAAAAACTCAAAGAGGTAAATAAAACTTACCAATGTGATATTCATTAATATGAAAAACCAAATCACCCTAATACAGACTTCTCCTTATCACTTCTTCACTTAGTGCTTCAAAAAATTCATAGGTTGAATAAGACAAAATAATATCATTTTTAAATCATTGATTTCATAATAGTTTAAAACCATATTTATAGTGAAATACCAAAGGGGATGACCATTGTAAAAATAATGGGTCCATCCATCTTGGTAAAGTCATTTAATTAAAGTTTGGTAACTTATTCAATAATTATAAAATTATTATTTATTTTCATGAGGTTTCCACCTCATGTTTAATAAGTTTACCAAGGCTTAGGGAAAATAATCCCTCTTAGGATTAAATTATCTAACACTCCCCCTTAATGTTAAGTGGAGATAAATGTCATAGTCACCATTAAAAAAATAATTATACTATGTATAGAAATTAAACATTTAAAAACCTTCATCATGCAAAACACCACCTTTTGAAACAAAAGTAATTATAATCCATAAACTACTCAAAAGTAAATTTAGACTAGTGTGATCATGAGACTACATCTCATAGTTTCTTATGAATAATCACTAAGCATATTTGGAGCCTTTTATAATATAATAACCTCTATTACAAAGTATACATTTAATGTTTTAGGGTAAAAAATAAAATTTCCACATAAAGTTTAATTTAAATTACATAAATTCCACATGAAGTTTAAAATTTTTAGAATTGAGAATAAGTATAGATAAGAAGAATAAACATATGGTCTTTAGGAATTGGTATTGTCATGCATAGTCCCCTTTAATGGCAGCTTCGAAAGGCCAAAAATTGCATAAAATTAACAAAAATTTATAACACCAAGTGGTTTTGTGAATATATCTATCACTTGTTCATCTATAGGATAGAATTACAGATCAATATGACCATTGAGGGCTTTATCTTAGATAAAATGCACATGAAATTCAATATTATTAAATTATTGGTGCTTTACATCTAAACAAAACTTAAACACATATCTAAAAATATATTCATGATAGCATATTATGGTTAACATCACAATAGCCAATTACATAAAATATGACATATGTTTTTTATGTTAAAATATATTTAAAACAATCAAATCATATTTTAATGCAAACAAGTTCACTACTTTGATTACAAAGCTAGTAAAAAAATATAAATTATTGTATGATATTCATTATTAGACGTCTCCAATATTGGTAATATGAGCATCCCCAACTATCATGTGATGCACATATAATAATTTAATAATAATATGATACTAATTTTAGCTAAACATTAGATATCCTATTATAAATAACTCATTTTATCATTTGAGTCTTATCAAAACTTTTCAATTTTAATTTACTTCAACAAAAGATTGAGTTATAACATCCCATACATCAAATATGGATAATTTTAGCATGAAATTCCATCATCCAATAAAATAGATATGAGACTGAAATAAAAAAGTTTAGATATGTATGAATATAATTCTTAGTAAAATAAATTATGAAGATCCAACAATACAAATTCCATTTACACTTTTCATTTCATAACATATCTTATTATCAACTAAAACATATAAGGATGTTAACATAAATATTCAAATGAGAGTATCTAATCATATTAGCATGGAATTAATGCACTAATCAAATGAAATAAATTTAAAAAATCAAAATATAAAAGATCCAAACTTACTAATTATGATATTTTTACCAAATATAATAACTAAACATGATCATATTGTCAAATAAAACATGATGTTATGCATATAATGTATTTCCATGGAAACAAATGAATTGAAAATTGTGTGTGTGTGTGTGTGTGTGTGTGTGTGTGTGGAGAAATATAAATTAAAATTTAAAAAATTAAAATATAAAAGATCCAAAATTACTAATCGTGATATTTTTACCAAATATAATAACTAAACATGATCATATTGTCAAATAAAACATGATGTTATGCATACAATGTATTTCCATGGTAACTTGTATGAATTGAAATATATATATATATATATATATATATATATATATATATATATATATATATATATATATATATATATATATATATATATATATATATATATAATTTGATTTATCATCTAAGATAAATATAAATATATTACAATATAATTGTAATAAGTATTTTTCAATAATCAAAACTAAATAGTTTTACTAAAAAAAATACCATATAGATGAGACACTATCAATATAGTTAGTATCTCTAAAGTAACAATAAAATAGTTTTATCAAAGAAAATGAAATTATATGAGAAAACATGTATTTTGATGTATAAAAATGAAAATATTATGTAGGTATTATTATTTAAAATATATAAAATAGTATTCATGGCTTCAGCCCATAATAACTAGGAGGAATATTTTCAAAATGCAACACTGTTCTGGCCATCTCAATAAAAGTGCAATTTTTCTTTTTAGAAATATCATTTTAACTATAAGTATAATATGTAATTGTTAATTAAATTTGAATACTATAAATAATATAAAAATAATTTAATTATTTATTAATATATTCATCACCATTATCAGTTCTTAATCTCTTAATATAAAAATCAGATATATTTTCAGCACAAGCTTTAGATTCTTTAAATTTAGACAACACGTCACATTTATCTTTGATAAAATATGACAAGATAATTATATTTTAATAATTTTTAAACATGATATAATACATATAACCATTAAGAAATAAACCTTCAAAAGTTACTAAAACATCATTATGAGTCAATTTTAAATGATGTGAGGAATTCACATCATGATTCTTGTGAAAGGGGTTAGTATGTTGCTTACCACGTAAGCAACTCACACAAGTTTAATGATGATATGGGATAGAAATAAGTAAAACAACAAGATTATTTTTATACATGTCATGTACATTTATAAAATTAATATGTTCTAATATTTTATGCCATAATTGAGATTCATTTTTACTATGTGATGAAATGAAACATGCAGAAGAAGGAAAGCAAAAGTATGAAACATTTTTTTGAACCCTTTCAAAAATAAAAGACCTATATTGATTTATTATGAACCAAATATATTTAATAAACATTACAATGAAATTATAATTTCTAATTTGAGAACAAGATAACAAATTCTTTTTAAACTTAGGTACATAGAAAACATCATTAATAATAACATTTAAAAACTTTTCTTTTCCCTATTTAGTTGCTTCTAAAAATAATTATATTATAAGTAAATTCTTATAGATATATCTATAAAATAAAAAAATATCAGATAAGCATTCATATGGTATGATGCACCACTATATAAAATCCACTCATTTTCATATGAAGCAAATAAGGTAGTATATAAAGCAATAACATTTGAATCTTGATTATTGTTTTGATTAGGGTTTTGATTCTTATGATTATTTTGATTATATTTATTCTTTTTGTTATTTTTATAATATTTATTGTTAATTTTGTCCTTGTTTTTATAACAATTTTCCCTTTTATGACCAAATTCATGATATAGATTACAATTTCTATTAAACATAGGTTTATGATTCTTATTACCATATTCCTTCTTCCCTTTTTTGTCAATATAATAATTAGGGTTATATTTTTATTTTCTATTATTCTAAAAAATAGGGTTAAGAGTGAGAAGTTTCTGAGTGGTATTCTCTTTAAAATCAAAATTAGTCATCACTTGCTCTTCTTGAATCAAGAGAGCAGACAAGGTGGTAAGATCAAGGATATCTTGCTTAGTTTGATACTTAAAATTCAAAATTGACATGAAATTTATATAATTTTCATGAATATTTAACTAAATGATAAAATAAATTAATTTATCCTAAATCTAATTATAATTACATGCATCTAAGTTTTAATTTTCTTAATTTTAGCAAGAAAATTAACAACCTTTTCATCACCTTTCATAGGTGTAGTTAGCAATTCAAGGATTAATTTAATGATTTTCAAGAGATGAGTTACCTCATGCATGGATTCAAGGAGTTTTCAATAATTTCTAGGAGACTCTTGATTACTAATGAAGAGAAAGAATTCATCTTTAACACTCTGCAAGATAATGGACATTACTTCATGTGATCTAGGTTAAAATGCATTGGTAAGCTCAAGGGTCACATGCTATTTAAAAGGATATTTTTTATTTTCAATGAAAATATTACATAACTTATAGGCCATAAATTTATCTTTGACATGAATTTTCCATATATTATAGTTATTTATATTAAGCATTTATGATTTAATTAAAATAAAATTAGGCAAAGCCATAGCTTCCCTTTAAGAATGATAGTAAACAATGATTTAAAATGAACCCTTTTTAATGTGAATTTAACTTTATTTTATATTAAATTTAGGTTACAAGTGTAAACACATAATAATTGTTCAATTTAATGCTAGACAAAGTAAAAAAAAATGTGAAATATTGTGACAAAATAAGGTATCGCAAGTCTCATAAAAATACCCAATGTAAGAATAATTGATAAAAATAAAATTTTAATGATTTTTTATACTTATTTTATAAAATAAATTTATTAAAAATGCAAATATACTTAATTACATAATTTAGATGTCAAATAATGTAAAAACTTGAAATAGAGTTGTATTAAACTAGGTGTCGAAAGAGTCATACTCAGAACAACTACTTAGACATTATTATTAAAAAAGTTTTTAAAAAAATAAAATAAGTTTTTAAAATACAAAATGGACCATGTATATGTGTTCATAAGGAGCTAAAAACTAGGGATCAACTAGTTACATGACTATGTTTGACAAAACATTCATTAGGTTGAATGTTGAAATAATGTTGACATGTCAACTAATATTTTAAACACATGAAACTTGGCACAAAAACCAAGAAATCAAATCCAAATTAAGATAAATTTGAAAAAATTAAAAAATAACCAAATAAAAATTTTGATTTTAGGGGGTTTTGAACATAGGACCTCCCTAGTGACAAACTTTTTGCAAAATAAGGGCCACCAATTCATCTAACAAGATTCTTATGTATTAATATGCACTAATTAATATTTAAATATTATTTTATATTATTTTTTAATTAAAAATATATGACTAAAAATAAATATGTGTGTGTAATTTGAAAATTAAAAATTGAATTCAAAGTTTTAACTTTTTGGTAAAAAATAACTTTTCAAAGTGGGACCCAAGGCTTGCTTACATGGGAAGTCTATAAAAAATAAATAAAATATTTATTAAATAAAATTTAAAAATATTATACTTACCTAATAAGATTTTTTTATTCTATTATGTTTCTTAGATACAGTTTAAGAATTTATTAGTGTATATACAATCCACCAAAGCAATTGAAACTTTGGGAATTCTCCTTAAATTGACTGTTAAATCTAAAACAACCTTCAAAATAGAATTTTTGTTGGATAATTTGATGTTTCAGTCCTATAGGATATACACGTGTATTTAAGAGTCCTAAGAATTATTTTTTAGGTTGGATTAAAGTTTATTAGGATTTGAAAATGAATTGTGAATGCTTAAATATATCTACAATGACCTCTCATAACACTAGTTCTCATGAAGAATGATTGAAATAATTTATTTCTGATTTTAATCTTTTCATGGGCCATAAAAATATGAAAATGGAATCCTATATAATATTTTATTTAAAAATAAAATTTTATATTGGTATTTGGTTGTTTGTTTTAGGTTTAAATGTTCAATCTGATCTTTGTTAGGCTCCACAAATCAAAAAATGAATTAGGAAAAATTTTAAACCATATGAAATTCCTCCATGGCCATACACAATGTTAAACTAGGATTAAAAATAATTAAAAACATATTTTTAATTGAATGTAAATTAATTGTTATTTTTAATTGATGATGGCTTGCTCCACCAACTATACTCCATTAGGTTTTATTACCATGTTAACTTCACTGAAAGAATGCATTATGCATATACAAGATCTAGAATATAATTGATAATCAAAGCATACAATGAAAAAATCAACATATGACATAATAGTTACCATGCGAAAACCTCAAAGTGGTAAAAAAATTTCCAATGTGATATTCATTAATATGAGAAACCAAATCACCCCGATACAAACTTCTCTTTCCCACTTCTTCATTCAATGCTTAAGAAAACTCACATGTTAAATACGACAAATAATATCATATGAAAATCCTTGATTTCATAATATGGTAAAACCCTATTTATATTTAAATACCAAGGGTTGTGACCATTGTAAAAATAACAGGTTTATCCATCCCAATAAATCAATTTAAATAGAGTTTGGTAAATGTCAGCCAATTTTGGCCCACATACAAAAATTTGCCTAGGTAGATCAATTTTTGAAAGTTACTAGATGGAGTATCAATATAAATAGATTTCATGACTCATTGGGTCACCAAATAATGAATAATAAGATCAAATATCACTTACAAATCTTTTGAAACACTTTAAGCAAGCTTAAAGTGTAATTTGTTGATATTTGGGAAGTAGGTTTAGAAATAGGTCTAAGAATGCAAAGTGTAAAGATCAGTAGGCTCTCATGGTGATCATGACATTATTGGAAATAAATTAGGTTTCATAGGTCTCATAGACTCATTTTGAGCCTTGAAAGTTCAAGCACAAGCTTTGAAGAGCCAAACCGCCATCAGGATATCATATCAAAATAGATTGGTCAGCTCATTTATGCATTTTATAAATATGATTAGAAAGCCTCTCAAGCCTAAATAAATTCATGGATATGAATTTATTCATTACTTTAAAATTATCTAAAATATTTTTATCTTGATAATATTTATATCTCAAGATATAAAGATTCAAATTTAATACTATAGAATTAAATGGGTGTGGGGACGTCAACTTTAAGCTTCGTGAACTAGCCATTCAAATTCAAATGTCCCAAGATCAATGGTCAAAAATGGATTGGATCAAATCCAATGTTGTGAAATAATATGATAGATATTAGTGGGTCCAATCAAATAAAAAACATTCATTTTATCATATATTTTAGATCAACAGTGAGCATCGAGTAAAAAAGTCAGCATGAATGCATCAATGACAAGTGTCAAGATCTTAGGTGCTTAAACAAAGATCTAACAATGCATAACATCTAATAGATATCAATGGGTCCAAACAAATAAATGACACAAATTTAATTGTATATTATAGATCAGTGATGAGTGATGAGTCAATAACTCAGTAGATCTCAAAGACAAATGAGAAGCTACCAAGTGTCTTAACCGCGTTCAACTGTCAGAAGATCTTAAGCTCATGTTCATGTATACTGGGGAAAATATATGATGCATGAAAGTCAAGATCCAAAAATGCTCATCCCATGATGATCAATATTGATGATTTGTATTAAAATTTAAAGATAGTAGGTCTAGGAAGATCAATAGTGCTCATTCAAATGCTAGGAAGCATATCGATGGTCAATATTAAAGATTGAAAGACGAGATTTCAAGAGGAGAATAATTGTGACCTTGGTCAAAATAGAGGAAAATCTTGAAAGGATCATCCCTTAACCATTAGAGCTCAATCAAATGTAACAATCAGATATAATAATATAGTTAAGGATTGTCAACAATAAGATTTTGATGTCATGAACCTCTAGTTTGAGGATTTTGGAACACACAGGGTCCATCCTTTGAGTTATAGTATTATTTCATGACTGTGATCTTTTATATTTGAAGAAGGATATGTGCATACAAATATTTCTTAGATTCCATAGGTTTCATAGGTAGCATATGTCTATTTATACCCAATATAGAGATCAAAAAGGAAGCTATGTGATCTATAGGCTTTGCATCGATATATAGATATCATAAACCAATAAAGGATATTGGTTTTCAATCTATAGTAGACATATGATTAGATATTAATTAGGGTAATATATGAATGGTTATGGAGAGGTGTCTCATATTTTAAAATGGTCCTAGATCCAAAAAATATCTACTAAGAGCATACTTGGACATGGATCTATCAAGTACATGGATATAAGGACCTTGCCCCAATAATGAAGCAAGTGGAGATGGTGTAGGAATTCATAGAGAAGATTAGGGAATTAGGGAAATTAGTTAGAGAATTCAGTGATATTTAAAACCATAAATACCTATTATTTAATAAAATTATTCATGACTTATCATGTAAAACAAAGCCTTATCTTCTAGTGGATCTCTCAGCCAATGATAAGAACTTGAAGACTAGTTGGAATAAATGTAGGTTAACTTGTTGATGATGGATTAGTCCTAATTAGACCAAAAGAATGGTGGAACATTCACTAAAAGGTGAAAACTCATTGATTTTTCTTGGTTAATGTACTCTCACTCTCTCCTTCCCCTTTTTCTTATATTTACTATTATTTCCCATTCGGTAAGCTCTCTATGGGATTTTAGAAGGACTCTCTCAATTTTGAGAAGAATTCTCTCTTAATTATGTAAGAACAAAGACTCATTTGATAA
Source organism: Torreya grandis (assembly GCA_037957365.1). Taxonomy (NCBI): domain Eukaryota; kingdom Viridiplantae; phylum Streptophyta; class Pinopsida; order Cupressales; family Taxaceae; genus Torreya; species Torreya grandis. The sequence continues at coordinate 2,876,309 of JARHVA010000924.1, forward strand.
ATATATACCCTATCAAAACATGTATGAAAGACATCTTGAAGATAATAAAGACTTTCTTTACCTACCTCTTTCTTTAGAACTATGTTTAGTAAGCTTGTGCATGATGGCATTGTGAAGGAGAATCTTCCATGCCCATTGTCCTTCTTTCTTGATTGTTTTAAGGTGTTTTATAGTTAATTGAAGTTTTTTAATTATGTTATTTCTACCATTAATATAAGCTTGGTGTGATCCTTAAAATTCCTCTTGGTTTCATTCATTACTTCCTAAACCTAGTGTATGCAATAATTATGCAATTAGCTAGATTTTGAGATTATATGAGCTAGTATTGTCTTATGTTTTCTCATTATATATCTCATGATTGTGTGAGTTCTCATTAAATTTGGTGCATCATCCTATTAGCTTTCTTAGGAGCCCTATTCCCCCTTTCTAACCCTTTTCTTAGTGCAAACACTAGTATAGGTGATCCATCAAGAGGAAGTTAGCCTAATACAGAGGTTCAATCCCACCATAGGTGACCCATAGCCTTGGGTTGTCCTAATAGTGTCTCTCAGTTGGAGGGAGCTTGAATAACTCTCCCCAAGGGTACAAATTGAAGCTACAATAGTAAATTATTAAATAATTATAACTTTATTATTTATTTTCATGAGATTTTCACCTCATATCAATAAATAATATATCATTATTATTTAATAACTTTACCAAGGCTATGGGAAAATAATCCCACTTAGGATTTAATGCTCTAACAAAAACATCATATCTCTATATAAATATCATGGATCAATGTTTAATACATCATGATACAATGAATTGATACAAAATCAACTCTAAGGTTATGGTCCACCATGTCCATCAGATAGGGGGTATGTTATGCATACCATGTGTACCTATCTATATTTTCCCTTATATATAATCCATTATATATTTTTTGTATATGATTACAAGAAATAATCTATCCCTATAGGTTAGCCACCTATACTTATAGCCTTCCTACCTATCCCACCATGACCATGTGTGCAACCCTCTCTTGGACTAACTCCTACCATGTTTTGAATCTATTTATCTAACCCTAAGTGGTAAATAATCTTGATCCATAACCTACTGTCATCTATGTAGATTTTGAGAGACCTCTCCAAAAAATCTAATCCAACATGCATATCAGTGTCATAATATATACATACCTATCTTATCATGT
>JARHVA010000924.1:2880000-2900000 GCA_037957365.1 Torreya grandis
TAGATGTTAGAATAGAATATGTTTGAAAGGAAAGTAGATCAGATCAAACTACTACTATGTGATCCCATAAAAGGGAGAAGGGTAGAATTAGAAATCCTAAAAACATCCAATCTCATGCATGTGAAATTCTTCCCTTATTTACAATCTATTTAATAAACTTTATTTTAGTTTATTTAAGCCTCTTTGAGAAGCCTCTTAGGATATATACCCATGTGGGTAGGTTTTTCCATATCCACATGGATTTATGATATGACCATGTGTTAGAGGGATTTGAGTGGGTGATTGATATGTTAAAAATATTTTAGTATGGTGTGGGTTTTCTAAAAGGTTGATTGGTTACATTGTTTTACTTATCTTGAATGATATCTTGATTTTTATTATACCCAAATGAATATTTGGTTCCAATTTAACTGAATGATTCTTGGTGTAATTTTAATAAATTGTATGTTGAAATAATTTTGTAAATTGCTTTAAAATTTTGCATACTGGTACATTTGAGTTTCAACATAAAAACTAAGTATACCCTCCTTGCATGCTATATAAGTATTAAGTTTTCCCTAATTGGACTTTACCACCTTGTATAAAATCTCTCAGTTAGTAAAAAAACTAATACTATGCATTTCATGGTTGAATATCATTCTGGGTAGTGGTTAAAAATTAATTTACCTTGTATTTTACTCCTATTACAATTATAATAAAACCATGACTATAGTGTTGAAGGTGTGTGATACTTCTTTACCTAAACCCTTCTGCTAAAATTTATGATTATGTTGGCATAGGTTGACATTTAAAATGGAAGGGTAATAATCAAGCTTTACGATTGAGCTTTGTTTAATCTTGGTATGATAAGATTTCATTTATTTGACAAACCATGATAACATAACACTAATAGTTAACATTTGGACTGATTTTCACATTGTGCATCCATAACATGTTTATGTGGTTTAATTATGCAATGCTCACCTATGAGAGATGGTACTTGTTGATATTGTGGTTTTTATTTTTTTATGGTAAGACAATCTATTTATGAAGAAATGTTGAGATCACCTTTGTTGTATCCTTAGTTGTAATGCTTAGATTTAGATTTGATTATGAGAAAGGATGGTTGTGAGAGGTTTCTCTTGCAATGATAAATGGTAATATTGATATCTAACTTACTCATACATCTTATATTTAGAATTATCTTTCCCTTATTTGTGGATGGAAATGTTGAGGTTTAAAATTATGCATGAGGAAAATTAATTGTCATATACTTTCAATTATGATATTTTACCTGGATGGTCACATTTACATGAGGGAAAAATGTATTGTTTGGAAGCTTTATTGGCAATGTTATAGTGATTCATATTCTTTTTCTATACTTGGTTGATTTTTATTATATAAAATATATTTGGATTACATTTTTTTTTAATTTCTTAGAAGTTCTATATGATAGTGGATTGAGGATTATTCTATTGAAAAGAATAGTACAATAGTGTGTATATGGGTTGCCCATGATTGGTCAATATGGAGTTAAGTTCTTTTTTTGTTTCTCTCTTATTGGGCTTATATTAATAAAGTAGAATTTATTTTATAGAATGTTTAGTAAGGAAGGAATCCACATTGCCAGCAATATGTTGACACATTAACTCACCTTTTCAGTGCAAGGATTATTATGACAATTGGCTTTTCCATTTGGGAAGTCTGATTTCCTATCTATCTTGATTCTTTGCTTAAGTGATATATTTGTCGTTGGTAACCATGAAGGGTTTCATAATGATAATTTATTGGTTGAGCTTGATGTAATGAAACATAATTGTAGTTGGTATATATTGAAATAAATGTTGATTCAAACATTTTACTTGTGGAATAGAATAATGGTTCATTGTGTTTATGCCTTTGGTTTGTATTTTATTCACATGATCAAAAATACCAACCTATGAGGGTTGTTTGGGTTATTGTATCAACCCTATATATGAAATTTTGGATTTGATATTATGGCCACTTGGTTGCAACTACATATAGTATTTGTAATATTTAGTCTGTAATTAAAATAAACATCCTAAAATTAAGGATTATATGGTAACATTACAATTGTACCTGGAGTAATTCCTCTTGAATTTGGTTAAATTTTAGGTTTTTGGAATTCCTTGGTTGAGGGAAGTTACAAATGTGAGTTAGATGTTAAGGCTATATGAGTGATGACCCAAATAATTACTCATATGTGACAAGATTATCCAACTTGTCTCAAGTATTAAATTATGTATGTGAGGTGTTTATTCTACTATTTTTATAGTTGGTTAATGATGGTGTACTTAAAGCATTCCTGTTATATTTATAACAAAAATATCAATCTTGGAAACACTTATTTATTAAGAAATTAAGTGTATAGAGGATTATTATAATATGTTTTCATTCACATTGTTAATAGGATATGTCATGAAAAAATTGTTAGAATCATATTGTTAATGTGCCATGATATGGCCATGTGGAACTTGTTTTATAATGTTATTTTTGGTAGTTTATACCACCACATTAGCTTAGACATTCAACGTAATGGATGCCTTTGACACATGATACAACTCTTTCTAATATGGAATAATAAAACAAATGTAATCTAATTTTGTTAATGTTATGTCAAGATTTAGGAAACTGGCAAAGCTATGAATCAATCATTATCTTTTTAAGGTGAGATTTCAGCCATGACAATTGGTTATAATATGTCTTATGTGTAGAGCAAGCATGAAACCATGGTCAACTGGAAAGTTAATTGTTTGGGTTATTCTTAGCTTAGAATTAAAGAAATCAACCAAAATAAATGATTGTTAACCAAAATGTGAGTTGATAATCCATTTTTTAACGTATTCTAATTTTGTACATTGCTCTTGATATGCCTAACTAATCATATGCAAGAAATGCTTTTATGTTATATGGTTATTCATTTATATAGCCAAAGTGGGTCTAGTTTTATGACATTCTAGCTAGCCTAATGGATGAATTGACATTCTAATGAGTCATTTCTCTTTTGATTAAATGATTCTATGCTCCTTAGTTATGGAGTTGGAATGAACTATTAATGTGAAGACCCTTGGTTGGGAATTATTTAACATAATTTTGATTGGGTATCACAACTAATGTTAAAACACCTTAATAATTGGTTTTCTTCTTGTATCGATTAATAACTTCATTGCTTGTGTTTGTGCTTTCATAGTTAGACTACTATAGATGCTATAATATCATTAAGCATATGCACTATGAATATGTGGATGTATAGTGTCCTTGTTGACAATAGGAAATTGGAATATCTCATGCCATGCTTATTATTTTTCCACCTATTAGACCATATGTGGTGGGATAACATTCATGAAGTGATGGTGCATGGGTGCAATAACCCCTAATTTTATGAATTATGGAATCATGGTTTTATGGGTAAAAACCTGAATTGATCCTTGGTTATGAGAACATAAGGTCCTATGTTCATAAGTTTGATGTTGAGCCACCTTGGTAATGGGTTGGTGTTGGCTACATGTATACCCTCTCATATTATAAGGTGTGTATAATTGAAAGCTTGTATTATTGGCACTTTGGTCCCCTTTTTGGACCCATGGTACCCATTATGGTACCTCCTTATTATCAAGACTATTTATTTAATTATATCCAGTGAGGTAACCTATTGTTATGTTGAATCTCACCTTGTTTCATTATCCTTATTAAAGATATCATGGGCTGGACTTGAGTGAATATCCTTATCTAGTGAGTTACAAAATCCTATCCGTATAGGGTTATCATATGATTATATTGGGTTAAGAATCTCTAGATGGTTTGAGGGAAAAATCAATTTCCCTCTATGGTTCAAAGGTTATTAGTGTGGGAATGTACACTAATACCCCTCGAACGGTGTTTCACACTTTAAGCAATATTTTTCTTGATGGAATCCTTTAGTGGTGGTCAACATGGTATAAGTATCTCATTGACCCAGTCTATTATGGGTTACTTACTCTTCTAGTGTATGACCATGTTGATGCATCATGCATGATTGAGTGTCATAGTGGGTTCTTTACATGGTTCCATTGTGTACTTTGTTAAAAATTCACAAAACAAATTTGAGGTTGTTTCATCTAGTATCAGAGCTTGTGCTTTGAATGTTTTGGAATATAATTTTCAATTTCTCTCCCTTATCAGAATCTAAGATAAGTGTAAATTATTTTAGCAATTAATTTGAGTTGCATTTAATATTTGTTTTTTCCAGTTGCTACTCCAAGTGAGGTGTGTAAATGTCAATATGACTAAATAGGTCATCCTATGATTTAAAAATCAAAGATTTAGATTGGATGGTTTTAGTGTTGATCAAAACTAAGACTCAAATGACCTAAAAACTAAGGAAAATTCCTCCTTAGAGATGTAATAGCCTGTGGATCCATTCAAGGCATGGTTGGGAATATAGGAGTATGTGTTGAGTAATGTTGGAAATGTTTCCTAATGTTTTGCCCAATTTGAGATGGGTTATGCACATGGTCTAGACTATATGTAAGGGTGTTGATTAAGATATTTTCCTCCACCTACTATTACAAGTGTAAACATTGATGACATAGTTGATGTACGTTGTGTATATACAAATGGGTATATCAACCTACATGGGTGATAGATGATGTGATTAAGTTGGTGTCATTTATATGACACTAAAATGATGGAAGGTAGATTTTTATATGATGTTCATGCTCTTTTCCTTTGCCTTGGTTGGGTTAACCCTTCCCATTTTTGGTTGTGTTGGGGCAAGCCTCACTTGTTGACTATTGGCTTGTATGGGTGGGTCAATGGGATATAAGTGGTAAAGGCTTTACTCTTAGAATAAAGGGGAATAGTGTCTAATGTCTTTTTATGGGTTGTATAGGCATCCAATCACTAGACACTTGGAACATTATGACCTTGGGAAGGACCAAGGGTTTAACTCTAATCTAGAGGGCTAGATCGGGTATGAGGAGTTGGTCTGCATGAGTGAATAAATCAAGCTTATGTTTCCCTCTTATTGAAAGAATGTCTTGATCCTTTGAGGAGCTAAAAATAATGAATGGTGGTAACCATTGATAGCTCCATAGGTGAGAATATGGTAATTTATTTTTCAATAAACCAAATATTTGGTTGAATTTGTTGTAAAGAGTTCAACAATGCTAAAATTAAAGAACTAACATGTCCTTACAAGTTGCATGGTTATAAGTGGAGTAATAATGTCTCCATGGGTTTGAGTTTTTCCTAGTTGAGAAATGTTATTCTGAAGCAAGTTTTCTCTTGGATATCCATGATGGTAACCCTCAACAAAGGTGTATTTAACTATTATGTGTATGCAACTTTTTTTGTTCATAGTTATGTGTGTTTATATCAGTTTGGTTGATTGATTGTGCTAGGATAGAGATATGAAGCATAAATAACCTTGAAAGGAAGTTCTATATTCTCTATAATCTGGTGGAAACCTAAAGGGTTACTCCTTAATCTTCTTACATATTTTATTATCACTCATCATGGATGTACTATGGGTTATCTAGATGTACTTGTTGATAGCTGAGATAAGCAATTGTAAGTTTTTGATTGGATTGTGTGTTTCTACACTTTTTAGATTGCAACAAGAAAATAAATTGCTAATTGTTGTGTTTGAATGCTTGGGATCATTGTTTTTTTCCAAGTGATGGATTTATAAGTTAAGTTTGGACAAGATTTTAGGTTAGAAACTTGGTTATGGTTGGATTAATTACAACCATGGTTACCTAAAAGCAAACAAGTATTGTGTGTCATAATATTAAGGTGTTGAAAGTTTATGTATTAAGTTGAAGTTTTCTTTGGTTTTCTATGTGCTTGAAACCCTTCAAGTGAGTGAAGGATCTTGTATTTTTTTCACTCAAGAAGCTAGTAGCTATGGAGTGTGTAATTATGTATTTTGATTCCATGATGTGGTTATTGATCATGGGTATGTATTAATCCCATGAGGAGGCTATGATGCCCCTAGTTATATTTCACATCTATGTGATGATTAATTGATTTTGTATTAATTTTTGGCATCTTTGAGGATATTATGATGCTCATGGTTATCTATACTTTACGTCCATGAGGATATATTTTGTGATTATGGCTATATTATGGTTGTGGAAACTATGATTTCCATGTTGATGTTGAATATTCACCTAGAGCCTTGGTTGAGTGCATCCTTTCCCAAGTTTTGGTTGCATTAAAACAAAAATTCTTAGTCAACCTTTGAATTGTTGACATAAGTAAATTAGAAGGATAGTGATAGAGCTTGTTGTTGGAATTATGAAACCATATTTGATGGTCATAGGTGGCTTATATGGGCAGGCCATCTTATGATGATTGAGATCTAATACTTTTGGGAGGTCTAAGGATGTAGTTTAAGCTTGGAGGTCCTAGAGGGTGAGTGTGACTAATTTTCTTAGGAAAATTAGAGATTTTTGGGGATCTCATATTGTTATTGGTAGCATGAACCATATATCCATGATTGAATAATTTACAAAACTTATGGAGATAGATTTTATGGGATATGTTGGAATGCACCTTCCTCAAAGGATGGTGTTGATGGACTGAGATCCCTAAAACTAAGTATGATGTTACATGTTTGATATTTATTTCATCTCAGATGACATTCAGACATTAGATAGATTTATGAGGACCATGGAGCCTTATACTTCACTTTCTAGTGTGTTTAAATGTTGTGATGTGGAATACCTTGGCATAATCTACCAAACCCTTAAACCACATGTGCATCACAATATTATATCCCCCTTTAATGCATGTAAATTTTTCTATGATGTGTAAACATTTTTACATCTTGTTGGTTATGTTAACCATGTAAACTTGTAACTTCTTGTTTTGTATGAATGTATTTATTTTTTAAACCCTATATTGCCTTAAAGATTTGTATTGTTTATGTATATGATTGGGTGTTGTGATGTTATCATATACCATATTATAATGTAATTTCCCTCACAAATCAACCTCTTTTATTAAAAATATGTCAAGGTATAGTGATTATGTTGTTTAGTGTAATTATGCATCAATACTTTAGCATTGAGTTTTGATGAAAGTAGGAGGTTGAGGGTGAAGAGAATGATATATCCAAGATGATTAGATTTGGTTTAGGTTAAGGATTGGTGTCTCATGTCGGATTAAAACCCATTTCTCTGATTTTCACAAAGTATCCACCTGATTCATTCAGGTTGTGCATCATGAGTGCCATAAGATGGCCATGGGATCTTCATGCATGATGGTCACCTCTTAGATTGAGTGGTCCTTCAACCACCTCTTTAAAGTTTTTGTATAAACAACCTTGTGAAAATTGTATATGTAACATTTTAAAATCACTATCTAGTCTTGGAAATGAGACCTTTATGAAAAATTAGTAAAACTAAATTTGTTGAAATGTAAGTACATGTTAATTTGTAAAGACAACCATGTTATTCTTCTGGTAATGGTTGAATTACCTTAAAAAAAAAATTGATATGAATATTCTTAGTTGCTAACATGGATTTATTGGTAAGTGCAACCATGTTTTAGATTAGAGGTAAAAGTAGGTTTTGAAGGGGCCCCGAAACCCTTTAACAGAGAGCAAAAAAAGAACAACAAAGCCCACAGGCAACGCCTAAAAAACACTACAGAGAAGTAGCAAAATCAGGTTTTGAATGGTTCTGAAACCATAAGAGATACATCCGGTCAAAACCCAGAAACAGAAGTCTAGAGATACAACAAACAAAAGCTAACAAAATAAAAACAAAGATCTGTACCAATTTCTTTACCAACAAGAAGGACCAGATTATTCATCCAGTTCCAGTATCAAGTTCATGGCTTCTTTTTCTTTCAAAGCAGTTTCCTGGGTGGTAACCTCCAGCAAAGCTCCTTTTTGTGTATCTTTCTTTCTAGAACTTTGCCTTGTCCTTTTGCTGGGACCCTCTAGTGCTTTGGTCTCCTCATTGGCTCGTTTACCTATATTGATAGCTGCTGCACAAATGTTGGACGTTACTTCCTCCATTTTCTTTCTGTTATCCTTTATTAACTCCCAGAGATTGTTTTCGTAAGCTTTGAGCTTCACAAGGATCTTGCTTAACTGATTTTCCATGTTGTTTACTTTGTTCCAAGCAGCTTTCAGAGAATCTTCCAAAGTTTTCGCTTTTTTCTTGAGATCAATGATCTCCCTACACATATATTATGTATAAGGTATTATTATATATACCTAATATTGTTTTTCATAAACATATATTTTTTATTTTTTAAGCATGTCTAAAATTCATGTTGATTTTATGCTCAGGTAGAGTAATGTTAAGTCCTGATCAAGTGGATTTTATTATTTTTATGTATTTATTTAAGTTTCCATGAGGTAATAGTGTGATGGTGGGATTTTATCCATATAACCATCATGTGAGCTCATAAAACTTGTGGAGAACATGAAAAAAACCTTGGGGTTGTATGTGAATGCCTGATATGGCTTATTCAATGTTTGGGGTGGTTGGTGTGGGATGTTACACTAACCCACAAATGGTAAATGGTGAAAGATTAGTAACCATGATTTTATGGATCTTTGTTCTTGCTAGCATTTTGTGATTAATTTTACCAAGAAATTATGCATGAACCACACATGTGGTGGGGACCATAGTAGTATGGTTATTGTTGATTTCATTATGGAATAAATGAAATAAGTATGCATGAAGCATACTTTAGGTGATGTCAATGCCACATACTTGTATAAATGCTATGAGGTTTAGCATTCTATAGAATGATATAAAATCTTGTGTGTGTGTGTGTATTTATAACTTAAATGTTGTAGATGTCAACACCATGAATCTAAGGATTTTGTGAAAATATATTGGTTTGTTTTAGGCAACTATTATTTAAGTTATTTATTTTATGATAATAATTCTTCATAGTGAGGAAAATTCTATTGAAAACTACTTTTTCTACTAGAATTCTAGTCATGTGTTCATGCATAGGATGGAATTATTGTATATGTATTTTTTTTTTTGGGAAATAGAGGTGAATTTGTTATTTAAAGAGTATTTAAAAACTCTTCAGATGTTAAATATTGAATTATATTTGATAATTATAGCTATCATGCATGTTCTTACATGAATTGACTCATTTTCAATTGCATGAGTAGCTGGAAATCAAGTAAAATTTAATAGTACTACAATGAGAACAATGTTTTTCTAAAAATCTTGCCATGAAAAAAAAGCAAGATTAAGTTAGATAAAAATTTATTGCTTTAAGTGTTAATGTTTCTAAGCGGAATTGTGGCCTTGGAAGGCACACAATTCTAGATTTATATGTTATCCTAGTTGCATTTTGTAGAGTTTCATGGCTAGTATAGGTGTGTGAAACACCTCATATTTCTCACCTTAACTTTTAAAAAAGGAAATCCAATGAAAATGGGGAAATTTACTAGCTTGGTGAAATGAAGGACATGGTCATCCTAAGGGCATTATGGGAAATATCAATTAGATAAGGCTATACACACACACACACACACACACACACACACACACACACACACACACGATGTGGGATTGGTTAATATTCATATTATACCATGAAGAAAAGTGCATGAGAATATTCTATGTCTTAATAATAGACTACGTAAATGTTTAATAGATAATGTTTCTATATTGATAAATTTACCAATCTGGTTCTTTATAATATTGAGTTATTTGTTGATTCATGTAATCTGTGTGCATTTTGTGAAAAGAGTGATGAAGTATATTTTGAGTACAACATGTTTCTTGTTCATGAAATTGTCATTGAGATGAGTCTTTTTTAAGGAGGGGAGGATGTCATGACCCCACAAGTTGGCACCCACCTTGTGACCAAATTGATGAAGTCATGTAATGTGTTTTGTTGGTCACTAATCAGAGTTCAACCAATATCCCTTATGAATTAATGATATATATATATCCTCCAATTGGCACCCACCTCATGACTGAATTGATGAAGTCATGTAATGTGTTTTGTTCGTCACCAATCAGAGTTCAACCAATCTCCCTTGTGAAATACACACACACACACACACACAAAGACAAATATATAAATGTATATATTGAAATATTTAATATATAATATATAAATATATACATATATAAATATTTATAAAAAATAAAATAGATAAATATATATAGCTATATAACTATGAACATATATATGGTGAATAGGGCCATGGAAAACTTGGGGGATAACAAGTATTAAACAAAGACAAGTTTATGAAAATAAAAACTAATAAAACTATATATGTTTTTCCAACTATCGGTCTATGTGGAACTCACCACACTTGAGGCTTGGAAATAAATAGTAAATGTTTAAAGGAAACTATGCTTCCTCATATAAAATTGAACACTCAGTGAAACTTTTATATTTTTATTTATCCATAGACTTGAATAACTATTAAATTTGGCTTATAAATGTAGTGCTAAGGATTTTTGGCTGGACTTTCACTTTTATTTTTATTTTATTTTTTATGTTTGTTATATTAGAGAGTTGACCCTACTAAAGGAGAATGGAGTTAGGGTTTGAATGAAATAATGAGTTTTAGGTCTTCTTTTTTAACCACCACTTGAGAGGCATTTATGGGAAATGTTAGAGACTTTTAGATCCATAAAGGTCGCTACCCTAGAGGAAGGAAGAGTTGACGGTTTAGATTTTCTTACCTAATGACTTAGAGAGAAAATATAGGGGTTTTGGAATACATTTTGAGCACCATGTTTGGGTAGAGGAACTAAATGGTGGTATATGTTAGAATATAATCCTTTTGAAAGGAAAGTAGAGCAGATCAAACTAATGCTATGTGGCACCATAAAAGGGAGAAGGGCAAAATTTAAAACCCTACAAACATCCAATCCCAGGCATGTGAAATACTCCCCTTATTTATAATCTATTTTATTTTGGTTTATTTAAGCCTCTTTGAGAAGCTTATTGGGACATACACCCATGTGGGTAGGTTTTTTCATACCCACATAGATTTATGTTGTGTCCAGGTGTTAGAGGGATGTGAGTGGGTGATTGATATATTAAAATCTCTTATTATGTTATGGGTTTTCTAAAAATTTGGTTGGTTAAATTTTTTCTTAGCTTTAACAATATCTTGATTTTTATTATATCTAAATGAGTACATGGTTCTAATCTACCTGAATGATTACTTGGTGTAATTTAAATAAATTCTAGGTTGAAATAATTTTGTAAATTCCTTAAAATTATGCATATTGGTACATTTGTGTTTCAACATAAAAATTGGGTGTACCCTCCTTGCATGTTGTATAAGTATTAAATTTTCCCTAATTGGAATCTACCACCTTGTATAAAATCTCTTGCTTAGTCATAAAAACTAATACTATGCATTTCATAGTTGAATATCATTCTAGGTAGTGGTTGCAAATTGATGTACCTTGTATTTGACTCCCATTTCAATTATAATAAAACCATGAATATAGTGTTGAAGGTGTGCGAGACTTATTTACCTAAACCCTTATGCTAAAATTTATGATTATGTTGGCATAGGTTACCATTTAAAATGGAAGGGTAATAATCAGGCTTTATAATTGAGCTTTGTTTAATCTTGGTATGATAATATCTTATTTATCTAACAAACCATGATATCATAACACTAGTAATTATCATTTAGGATGATTTTAACATTATGCATCCATAACATGTTTATGTGGTTTATTTATGTAATTCTCACTTATGAGAGTTGGTTCTTGTTGATCTTATGGTTTTTATGGTAAGACACAATATATTTATGAAGAAATGTTGAGATCATTTTTGTTGTATCCTTAGTTGTAATGATTATTTATATTCATATTTGATTAAGAGAAAGGATGGTTGTGAGAGGTTGTTCTTGCAATGATAAATGGTAATATTGATATTTACCTTGATCATACATATTATATTTAGCGTTATCTTACTCTTATTGGTGGCTAGAAATGTTGAGGTTTTAAATTATGCATGAGGAAAATTAGTTTTCATATACTTTCAATTATGATATTTTACTTGGATGGTCACATTTTTATGGGGGAAAATGTATTATTTGAAAAATTTATTGGCAATGTTATAACCATTCATATGCTTGTTCTGTACTTGGTTAATTTTTATTTTATAAAATCTATTTGGTTTACATTTTGTTTTTATACTTGCTTAGAATTTCTATATGATAGTGAATTGAGGATTATTCTATTGAAAGCAATAGTGTGTATATGGACTACCCATGATTGGTCAATATGGAATTAAATTCTTTTGTTGTTTCTCTCTTGTTGGGCTTATATTACTAAAGTATAAAATATTTCTCTAGAATGTTTACTAAGGAAGGAATCCACATTTATAGTGTTATATTGACACATTATCTCACCCTTTTAGTGTAGGGATTGTTATGTTAGTTGGATTTTTCATTTGGGAAGTTTGATTTCCTGTGTATCTTTATTTTATGTTGAAGTGATGTATTTTTCATTGGTAACCATGAAGGGTTTAAAAATGATAAGTTTTTGGTTGATCTTGATGTAATTATACATCATTACATTTGGCATATATTATAATTAATGTTGATTCAAACATTGTATTTATGGAATAACACAATGATTCATTGTGTTTATGCCTTTGGTTTATATTATGTTAACATGATAAAAACTACCAACCTATGAGGGTTGTTTGGGTTATTGTATGAACCCTTTATATGTAATTTTGGATTTGATGTTGTGGTTGATTGGATAAAACTACATATAGTATTTGTAATATTTAGTTTGTAATTAAAATAAACATCATAAAATTAAGGATTATAGGGTAACATTGCAGTTGTACCTAGAGTAATTCCTCTTGAATTTGGTTGAATTTTAGGTTGTTGAAATTCTCTAGTTGAGGGGAGTTAAAACTGTGAGTTGGATGTTAAGTCTATATGAGTGATGCCCAGAATAATTACTCATATGTGACAAAATTATCCAACTTGTCTCAGTTATTAAATTATGTACTTTTTCCAGTTGGTTAATAGCGGGGTGCTTGAAGCATTTTTGTTATATTTGTAACAAAAATATAAATCTTGGAAACACTTATTGCTTAAGTAATTAAGTGTATAGAGTATTTTTATAATATGTTTTCATTCACATTGTTAATAGGCCATGTCATGAAAAAAGTGTTGGATTATATTGTTAATGTGATATGATGTGGCCATGTAGAATTTTTTTTATAACACTATTTTTGGTGGTTTATACCACCACATTAACTTGTGAATTAAACTTAATGAATGCCTTTGACACATGATACAAATCTTACTAATAAGAAATAATAAAATAAATGTATTCCATTTTTTTTAATGTTATGTTAAACTTTAGCAAACTGGCAAAGCTATGAGTCAATCATTATCTTTTTAAGGTGTGATTTCAGACATGACAATTGGCTATGAATATGTCTTATGTATAGAAAAAGCATGAAACCATGGTCAACTAGCAATTTGATTGTTTGAGTTATTATTAGCTTATAATTAATGAAATCAACCAAAATAAATGATTGTTAACTAAAATTATGAGTTGATACTCTATTGCTCAACATATTCTAATTTGTTACATTGATCTTGATACAGCTATCTGATCATAAGCAAGCAATGATTTTATGGTAGCTAGTTATTCATTTATATAACCAAAGTTGGTCTAGTTTTATGACATTGTAGCTAACCTAATGGCTGAATTGACATTCCAATGAGTCATTTCTCTTTTGATTAAATGATTCTATGCTCCGTAGTTATGGAGTTGGAATGAACTATTAGTGTGAAGACCCTTGGTTGGGACTTCTTTAACATAATTCTAACTGGGTATCACAACTAATTTTGAAACACCTTAATATTTGGTGTTATTCTTATATCAGTTAACAACTTCATTGGTTATGCTCATGTTTACATAGTGGGACTGCTAGGGATGTTATGATATCCTTAAGCATATGCACTATGACTATGTGGATATATAATTTCCTTGTTTACAATTAGTAAATTGGAATATCTCATGCCATGTTTATTATTTTTCCACCTATTGTACCATATGTGGTGGGATGGCATTCATGAAGTGATGGTGCATGGGTACAATAACCCCTAAGTTTATGAATCATGGAATCATTTTTTTATAGGTATAAACCTGAAGCGATCCTCGATTATGAGAACATAAGGTCCTATATTTATAAGTTTGATGTTGAGCCACTTTAGTAGCGGATTGGTACTAGATACTCGTACACCCTCACATATTATAAGGTTAGTATAAACCAAATCTTGGCTTGTTAGTCCCCTGGTACCCCTTTTTGTACTTGTGGTACCCATTATGGTACCTCCTTATTATTAAGACTATTTATTTAACTATATCTAGTGAGGTAACCCACTATTATGTGAATCTCACCTTGTGTCATTATCCTTGTTAAGGATACCATGGGCTAGACTTGAGTGACTCTCCTTATCTTGTGAGTTGACAAATCATAACTCTATAGGGTTATCAAATGCTTATATTGGGTTGAAAATCCCTAGGTGGTTTGAGGGGGAAATGGATTACCTTCTATGGTTTAAATGTTATTAGTGTGGGCCCACACACTAATACCCCTTGAATGGTGTTTCACACTTTAGGCAATATTTTTTTGATGGAATCTTATAGCAATGGTCAACATGGTATAAAAATCTCATTGACCCAATCCATTATGGGTTGCCTACTCTTATATTATAGGACCGTGTTGATGTGTCATACATGGTCAAGTGGCGTATTAGTTTTTTCACATGGTTATATTGTGTACTCTGCTAAAAATTCCTAAATTTTTTGGGTGTTATTTAAATAAAAGTATACAAATTCAGCCACAGTTGATATAATATTACAGCCAACTCCTGTAATGGTACATATAAATAAATAATATAGTTTCAACATAATATATGTCTTAACAATAATTTATAATGATATAATGCTTCATAGATCATGTGAGTCTCAATGAACTTGAATATCAATAAGTAATCATAAGTGTAGTCACTAGTGTGAAGTACTGATGAGGGGAGAGAAATCATCATTTGAGTGATTTTCCACACCAATCATGGACCATAGATCCCCCACACTATCTTCTAATAATGGAATGTACTTCCCTTCATAGATGAGTGGATAAAGATGGTTCAAGAATAAAGAATGACAACTAGAACCTGTGTGTTGTAAGATAACTATTACATGTAGTATATCATAAATAAATTCATTATAACATGATATCATACTAAACATTTAAACTAATTTAAAAATATGAAATGACAATGTTTAACCATAAACACTATATTGGTCAAAGTTTCATATAGTTATTTGATCTCTAGGATCAATCAATTTCATACACACCACTCAATCAGATTACACCATCTCTATGCATTAGTGACACTAATTAAGTGAAATTCATCTCACTTACTTATTTAGGGTCATTAATACTAGATTGGTTTATACATATATAATATTAAAACCAATAGATTTCATAATGAGCTTTCCTTACTAGTAGCTAAAATATGTGCTAATACAAGGAAGTCTCTAATAATAGAATTTAGTCCATCAAATGTAACATAAAATCTTCAAACCTAAAATATATTTAAAGCACAATAAAATCATATATATAATTAGATTTCAAACATTCAAACCATTTGGATAAGACTAAACATCATCAAAATCAAATCATCTGAGTAATATTTTATATACCTAGACAAGTATATCAATAATTAATAGTTCATTCATCAACCACTTTATTTCATTTCCTAATTACATAATTTAAACTGTTCATAACACCAATCAATGCAAAATGGATTGAATTAAACATTCTCAAATACTTCATAACTAGAAGTCTCCTAAATTCCTCAACTTCACTTCTATGTTAAATCTTATTAAGGCAAGTAAATAAGCATTTATACCTCTCTAATAATGCTTATGGCATATTTAACCATCAATCAGTATATGCATAATTATATATATTAGGTATACTCTTAATTAGAAAGTATTATGTCATTAAATTTATAGTATCACAAATATATATTTAGATGCATATAAATACAATGTTATATTTAACTCTTTTCCATATCAAATAACATGTTTACTCATTCTATAGTATCTACATATCTTAATATGGTATACCTATTTTAAAATAACAATCTATCAAAGTTTTATAGGTATCACATATAAATGTATGAATATTAAAATACTCAGTCATGTTTAAAAAAATTAATTGTTTTCTATATCCTTCAAATATTGAACTCTAGATTATGCATCTATGGTTAAACTCCAACCAATTTGCAATCCAACTAAATACCTCATATTACACACAGTTAATAATAGACCTAGTCACATCTATATATAACTATTTACATCAAAATTAATTCTTTTAACAAGTTGTAGGAAATTATTCAAGTTTAATATCAATGTAAATGAATACTACATATTTACACAACTGTATCTATACTGTAGGTTTTATTCATTTTCCTATTCACACCAAAATTAAAACTTAATAATAAAACTAAATGAACACGTAGTCACCTAATAGTCACTAAATCAAAATTAGTTTATCTTTAAATAAAATATAAAATAAATCTTATATGTAAATAGAATAATCTCATATTTGCCCTAAACGTATACCTAGTTTTAATATGTAAACAAATAGATATATGAATATCATGAGGTCATTTACTAACTAGAGTTTCCATAAAATTTGAACACATATAATACAATTGCATATGTATTTAAAATAAGCCAGTCATTATGTTATTCTACCCAAATCAACCTCATATGGTTCATACAAAATAGAAACACATTGATATTTGTAAGTGTAAAAAATTGTGGCCCTAAGTATAACATATTTGTATACATTGATATATTCATATCACCAAGTCATATATTAGAGACTTGTAGGGTATATGAATATACCCTTATATACTTATATAATTTTGGTTATGCCTAAACATAAGTTTCATAAATGAAACAAAACAAAACATGTGTTTAACTACATGAATTATTCATAATTTTATTCATTATAACCCTCTTCACATAGTTGTGCCCTATGTGGGTTTAATAACTTGAACCAAATTATCATAATAATAAGCTAAACATTGGTATATATAAAAGAGTGGTTGGACTCTAGTTTTTTTTTAAGACTAAATTTTAATCTCATATACCAATAAATACATGATATGGAGAAATTTATGACTTAATACTAGAATCAAGGATTGAGTTAATCTCTATAAACCAAGTTGAACCCTCACCTGGGTCAAAATGAATACACTCAACTAAGAAATAAAAATACCCTCTTAAATTTACCTGGGGTTTCAATTTGGCCAACCAAAAATATAATAAATTCATCAATTTGAATTAGTATATATAAAATTTGGCCATTAATTCATAATAATATAAATGCAAATGACTTAGAATTTTATTTGCAAATAATTCACTATGTATATCCATTTGACTAGGGTTTAAGAGTCCTATATCTAGCTTTGTGGATGGTTGAGCCATCCCCAATGCTAGGTATAAAACCCTAGTTTTCTATAATTTCAAAGAATGAAAAACAAAACCCTTTTCAAAAAAATTACCAGTTTCAAGTTGATTTAATTCATACTAAACCAAATACAAATTTAACCAACATAACTCCTTCATGGTAATAAATGAATGGCTATGACAAAATGATGTTGTTCCTTACAATTTTATTTGAACCCTTTCTATTTTTTCCTCTTTCCTCCTCTGTCTACCTCATCCCCTAGGCATCCCCACTTCCCATTGTATTCTCTTGCATGATAAAAAACCTTCAAAATTCTTGCACCAAAATGAAATTGAGCTCGATGAAGAGAGTCTGTATATCTCAAAATAATAGCATTTGTTATGCATGATTCTCGAGTAGCTCAAGTCAATGTTCAATAACCCTAGTTCTATAACTTTCCATATCATACAATGTTTTAAATTATAATTAACATAGACTTCACAATAATCATTCAAAAATTATAATTCCCATAATAATATTAACTTAGCACATGGGTTATTTAAACATTAACAATGAATTTCACCAATAGTCATTTAAATATTGTAACTCCAAGTAATATTGACTTACCACCAATACTCATTAAAATAATATAGATATTATCATTAAATTAACACGATATTAAAAATAAAATAACACAAAAAATTAATTCCATTTTCATTTAGAAATGCATTTGTTATAAAACACATGCTCCACACTCACAAAATGCAAACAAGACACTAATTCTTCCAAAGACATTCACACTCACTCAACTATAGTCATTTAGGGGAGAAAGATCATTTGTAGAATCATTCACATAAATACCAGAGATAGGAACAAGGATAATTGAAGATCCTAAAGCACATGTTAAGGAAACATCATCATGTGAAGAAAGCTAAGTAAGAAAATCAAATCAAGTAATCAAAATAAAATCATATTATTCTATTTTTGATGTGTGTGGGTTCTTAGTTTTCATTATGTCATCCTTTAATTCCTCCATCTATTCCACCCTCTTCAATGACGCCTTCCCTCTATCATATTCTAAGGGATGAATTTATCCTACATCCACCTCAAAATAGTAAAGGTGTTAGCCTAAATGAATATAAAATTCACAATATACTATTACAATGAACTAAACAAACATGATCATCATGTACATAACATACAATTAAATCTAATTCAATTAGTTAAAGGTCATGTAAATAATCAATATATAATTATCCATACATCAATATATAAAATCTAGATTAAATAAAATAGTAATTAGCCAAATAATGACTATAAAAACCACTAATAATTAGGTCATCAAGTCTAGAGATGAACCAGGATGTAACAAAAACAAAACATGGGAAGTTATATTTGAGAGATAACAATAATATAATTTTATTCCAATGAGGAATATCTATTTATGGCTTCATTCAACAATATAAATTATATTTTGACATGAAATATCTGTTTTCTAACTTCTTCTATCATAGGTAATAGCCTCAACATACCATTACAACTATTATACGTCAAGGTCGACTATTAGTAGTTACTATAGGTTTAATAAGGAAGTCTCAAAATAGATAAAATCTTATCACTTAGTTGATATGATCTATCATTACCTATATCTTTTCATTTTAAACTTTAAAAAAGTGTTATGGGTTGTCACTACCTATAACACTATGCAGTTGTTATGGGTTATTATTACCTAGATTGTTACAAGTTGTAACTATAAAGAATTATTATATACTAGTCATGTTTACTCACATTCATTAAAAATATAAATTAAAAATAAACCAACATAGAAAATATAAATGTAATGTATATTAATCACAAGTCAAAAATATTTCATTTATATAAACATAGATAATATATGCATCATGTTTCTTAGTAATTTAGTATAAAAAATACAAAGCATGGAAAAAGAGTTTTAACAATGGGAGGATAAAAGATAGTTATTTATGGGTTCAAAGTACACCAATTACATGTCTCATCACACCCCTTATCTTAATGTGTTTATTTTCCTCAATTACCAGTCTTCTATATTGTAAGGGCACACAATAATCTGAAGTCAAAGGGTTTAGATACCCCACTCCTTTGTTTGCCATAGAATCTATGGTGAGCCTCTATTTTTTTCCATATATTTTTTCCACTCTCTCAAAAACTAGTTCTACACCCTTCCAATTTGAAATAGGATACCAAAATGGTGGTGGATAAAAAGTGATAGCCAACGAGTTTGGTCCCTTTCTTCTTGTAATTTAAATATAGGTATGAACATAATCAAGGGAATATTTGAGATTATATCTATAGAATGGTTATTTATTCTTAAATTTAGGGGTAATATATTTACATATAGTTATTCAAGCTCCAAATGTTTCTAGCCCTATTATGGTTAAAAATGTGAGATGATGGTTCTAAGCTTCCACTTGCTATTTCACAAACTAAGAAGCAACATATCTCATTTTCATTAAGGAAACACATTCATTCACTATTTTAGTAGGCTGATTAGCCTCCCCTCTGATCATTGA
>JARHVA010000924.1:2907500-3087500 GCA_037957365.1 Torreya grandis
TTAATAAAATATTTAATGAATTTATGGTAATATCTAGTGTGTATTAAGAAACTTATAACATCTTTTTACTTTTATGGAATTGGTAATTCTTTAATTATGATGATTTTGGTAGGATCTAATTTAATACATGTAGGTGAGATGTAGCATCCTATGATATTCATCAATATGTAGCATTTTTCATTACTTAGGGACAACTAATTATCTTAATATCATTAGAAGACTCTCTCAAGGTTTTGGAGGGATTCATCATATATTTACCTATTGAATATTAAGTCATCCATGTGTATTTAAATGCAATCATGGTTTATATTAGAAAATATACTTAAGACAACCTTTTGAAAGGTGTCTATAGTGTTATATAAACCAAATGGAATTACAACATATGCATAAATACATGTAAAGGTAGTATTATCTTTGGCCTCATGATCTATTCTGATTTGATTGTAGCCACTAAGTCGATCAAGAAAATAAAATCACTTATTTCCTACTAACATGTCAATAACTTGATCAATAAAAATAAGAGGAAAGTGATATTTCCTTGTAGCTAAATTTAATTCCCTATAGTCCATACATATATTCCATTTACCCCTTTTTGAAGTACAATAACAAGGGGTGAAACTCATTGACTATCCAAAATAGGATAAATAAACATTGCATCTAATAGTTTTTGTAACTCAATTTTAACTATGTCTTTGAAAATAGGGTCCATTCAATGTTGTGGTTGGTGAATGGGTTTACATTCCTCCTTAATTTATATATGGTGGGTACATAAATCTATTAAAAAAAAAAAAAAAAACCTCTCATATCATGATAATCCCAATCAAAATTTATTATGTTTCTAGAGTATAATGACTTATTTGGTTTCTTATGAGGTTTCATCTTATTTTTGGTATTTAGGGGTTGTCTTGGAAAGATTTCCACTTTTTTGGATAGAGATAATATGCATTATACGTTACCCAATAGTAGAGCATAGCTGAAATGGTGTGGTAGTAGCTAATAAAAGGTTCTAATATCTCTTTCAGAATCATAGGGACCAACTATAGGGGAAATTTTTGTGAGAGGACATCATATACATTAAAATAGATTTTTTTTTGTTTTTAAATTCTCTTGATAGGTGTTTTATAAGATATGAAAAAGGATTGTGTCTTCCTCTTGATCTCTCATGGATATACTATGATCAAGTGTGCATAAAGTATGTGAAGAAATGTTTTCCTCATCCACCTCTTCTATTGTGGTGGTTGTTCTACTTCATAATAAGGTTTGGGTGGTGGGTATATCACTAATTTATTAATGTCATTACCATTTAAAATTAACATATTTCATGATCTAGAGTGAATAAAAGCGTTAGTTATATCTAACCATGGTCTTCTTAAGATAAATGGATATCCTCCTAGGTTGATCTTAGGTTGTAGGTTGACAAAATCAGATGGATATTCCCATGAATCCATAATGATGACTAAATTTTAAATCATTATTTTTGTTTTGAATATGGATCTATCATCCATTTTTATAACTTTAGGTGTTTTGTGAAATTTTTTTAGTCCATGCTATTACATGGTTGTCATAGTCATGACATTGTTAGTTTCTTCTAAATCAGTCAATGTGTTAGCTATCATATTTCCTTGAATATTTAAATTACATATAGGGTTATTAGGGTTAAACTACTTAGGTGTAACCAAATTGCCTATCATGATGTCTACAATTTTTACAACTACTTGAAAAATCTTAGGATCCTTCTTTTTATGACTGGGTTTATCTAAGCATAGTTCACAGAAAAATTTGTTGTAGATGGGCACATATTTTATGTCATAAAATAGTGGGGTCTTAACACACACATTATTTAATTATATTAAGAAATCAAAATATTTTTTTTTATCAATACATTGACTGTTCAACCTTTTATGGAAAGGAGAGTTTTTAGGCCCTTATTGTGTTGTAGTGGAATTTAGTTTAGGAGCAGTGGTGGGTTTGAGTGGTTATGAATTAGTATAGGTGTCTAGAATCTCTTTAAGAGATTCAATGATCATAGGTATGGAGGGTTATAGAATAATACATCTTGAAAAAAGGTGGATTTCATTGATATACATAGTGTAGGTTGGATATTTCATTATTTTGGTGGTTTGTGTTGGATGAACCAACTTATTAGTAGGGTTTGGTACAAGTTGGGTTAACAATTTTGGTTATCTAGGAACTAATTGTGTATTTGGTATCAAAGCTAGTTTTTATTTTTCTTTTAATTATTATATTTGGGGTAATGTATAATTTTGGTTGAACCATGATTTGTTACTCTTCCATGGTCTATACCACAGGTTTAAGGGATGAGACCATTACTAATTCTGACTTTGAGTTTGCCAAGGTTAGTTTTGTGAGGGTTGTGTTTACCAATTTTAGGGTTTTCAAGGTTTAGTTTTGGGTGGATATCAAATAATTAGGGTTTTGACATTAGTTATGACTAATTCTAATTTTTTAATTTCATGTTTGTCCAAGAACTTAGTCCATAAGTAGGAACAACTGAAACTTGAGAATTTAAAAATGTAAAGTTTAGTGGCATACCTTGATTATTAGGTATAGGTGGCCATTATATTAATTATTTTGAATAAAAAATATGATATATTTATCCACCAATTTCATGTAATTATATTGTCTCATATCCACCTCCATTATGCTATCCACTTTCACTCTAATAGCTTAAAGTTTACAATCTATTTTGTTTTTCCAATAGTCTGGATAATAAACCATCAATGCTTGATATGTTTCTTCTTATTTTTTCCTTATGTCTAATTTATCTAGATGAGTATCCATATTAATAATTATATCCTATCTCAAATCCTACATCAAATTTCTTACCTCAATTTTTGAGAGCCTATTTGTAGCTAAATAAGAAATTATCTTGTTGTTGTAATTTTTTTCATTATTGATCTTAAGTAACTCCTTCATAGAAATGATAGCTCATCAAATGATAATTTTGAGACATATCCTCCACTCATAAATTCTAATGTATCTAAGTAATATTATCTAACTCATTTAAAGAATATTAATTTTATGGATTCTCTATCCATTGTAATCTACTTGGATTTTTCAGGCTAAACATAAACCATTCCATGTAGTATTCTAGTGATTTATCCTCCCCTTTTGACATCTTGAAGATTTCATCCATCTTACAGTTCCTTCCTTGATAATAATCTTGATATTTGGAAAGAAACTCCTCCTTAATTTCCTCCCAAGTGGAAATTGCATCCTTGCCTAATACCATAAACCATCTAAGGGTTGCATCCTTAAGTGTTTCTAGAAATAAATTTAATTTTAAGCATCTTGATTATAATTATAACTAGGACATAAGGCATCAAACTTAAAGAGGAATGTATTTGGACCTTACTTACCTTTCCCCTAATATTAGGAAGAGAAGAATGATGGATATTACTCATAGGTGCATTTCCCTTATGGGTGTGGATGAGAAATTTGGAGTTTTCAAACTCATTGGAATTCTTCTCTTCATGATGGTCCTCCATGAATGTTCTTAATATGTGTACACCATAATCTTTTGTCACACACTCTTAGAGTTCTTCATCAATATCTATAATACCTAGTGAGTAGTGAATGAAAAGAATGGGATTTTCTAGGGGAAAAGAGTAAATATTATATGGGGGATAAGGATTATAAGTCATTAAGTATTATGTTGGTTTTCCAATGAAGATCTTGTCTAATTTAATATATTTTTTAGGTTTGGTGTTCCTCTTATGAGCTAAAAGGGTTTTAAATGATCTCTTTGTAAAATTTTTGGGTGAGGGTGGAGGGATATGAATGACATATTTTTTATTATGAGGTGTTAAAGTAATAATCGTAAAATATAGTGTGGAATTGTCCTTCTCAAGGGTATGAAAATTTCTTTCCTCTTGATTCTCAACTTTTTTTACTATTCCATTCAATAACTCTTCCATCCCTAGCTCTTCTAATGACCAATGTAGATTATATTTAGGTATTTCCTCCTGATATTCAAGTATTTTAGGTTGTAATTTTTTTATTTTAGTAAAAATAAATTTCTTAATCAAGAATATACTTGGGTAGTCTTGTTCCCACTACATGCAAATTAACCAACTTATTTTTGTATTTTTACTTGCCCTACCCTATACAGAGTTAGTATAGCATGTGTTATTGTATTTTTCACTAAACTATTTTTGTATGAATTGAAACTTATATATAGAAAGTAATAAATGTAACTAGGAAATTATTAAATTATTATAAAAACATAGTAAATATTTGGAAAACAAAAGAATTTATCAATCTTAGAGATACAAATGTTATGACACCTTCCTTGGTAATGATGAAAAAATGACAAGTATAATTTTAACCAGCAATTAAACTAGCATAAACCAATCTATGAGCATATAACCCAATCTACAAGATGGGGAAGCCAATTGGTTTACAAAATAAATTACTTCATTAATTTTCAACTAAGGGTGTGTTTAGCTTTGACAAGATGTTGACTATATGTGCAACAAATCACTTTTTTAATTATATCGATTATGGATGGGAACACACTTGCATAAATTAAATTACATGAATTTAAAATAATTGGAAGTAAATCACACTTGTATGAAATAAATAAACTAAAATTAATTTAATTTAATGTGGTGTAAGATTCCTCTAATAAAGTAACAATCATTCAAACTTATTTAAACAATGTGAAAAATAATTACAAAACTTAAATCACACATATCTAGAATTCAAATGATAGAAATAAATACTTTCACACCAATTATAATATAACAAGGTAGTATATTCACTACAAATCATCCTAAAGTTCCCTCCTCATTTGGGTTTGATTTCTAGTCCTCCTCTTAAGTTTTAACATTTTTACTTTAGAATATTGATTTCATTCATAATCATGTAGCAATTAAAGATTGCTACAATAATAGTTAAAAAGATAAATATCGATAATAAAACTAATATTCACACTTAAATATTCTATTACTCCATTATTCATGATCTAATTCCATACTGCATTATATATAGAGGTGTCCATCTATTATTTCCTATCAATAAATGATATGAATAAAAAATAGATTTAGGAATAAGTATAATATAAGAGAACACTACCAATAATGGCTATAGGAAAATAAAACATGGGAAATTCTATTTGAGAGCTAACAATAATATAAGTTTTTTCTAATGAGGAAGATCTATTTCTAGCTTCCTTCAACTATAGACATTTTTTTTCATGCAAGATCCATTCTCCAACTTTTTCCATTTTGGGTAAGAGCCTCAACATACTATTATTACTATTATAGGTCAAGACAAGTTGTTCACAATTTCTATGAGTTCAATGTTGCATTCTCTAAGTAAGTACAAGCTCATCACTTAGTTTATATAGGTTTCCATTACCTAGATATTTTTAGTTAACACTTTACATAAGTGTTATGAGTTTTCACTACTTAGAACACTACATAGTTTCTATAGGTTATCTCTATCTAGATTTCTAAGATCTATAACTACCTAAAAGTATTGTGTGTTAGTCTTGTTTTCTCACATTCCTTTAATACCTAAATTATAAATAAACCAAAATATCAAATATGACCATAATTCATATTAATCATAAATAAAAACTATTTGATTCATATAAAAATACATAATATGTGAATCATATTTCTTATTACTTTAATAAGAAAATATACAAATCATGGCCAAAGTGTTTTAGTAATGGTAGGCTCAAAGATAAGTTTTTAGGGGTTTAAAGTATACCAATTACATGAATCATCAATAAGAACCTATATTTCCTTGACTAAATGAATTTATCCCACCATTAAACCTTACATGCTCACCATTTTATAGTCTAGTTGTTAGCTAGTTATAAAATATGATCTCTCTGCTATTGTTGAGGCACCATAACTAGCTATCCACCTCCTCCCTCTACATGTGCTACCTTTTTTATCTCTATAACCATCACATTTCCCTAGGTTGGTTATGCCACACCATAATAACCTCATTTGGTAATCCTCTCCCTTTTATACAATGTTTTTCTCTAGTATGATAGGGCCAAAGTGGTGGGACCACCAAAAGAGTTGATATATGTGCAAGTAGAAACTATATAGAAACATTATCACATGGATAAGGCTCCTCCCACTAGGTGTAGTGTCCCATTATATTAATTTAACCTTATTATTATATTATAGTTGGCCATAATGGCCATGGATCCATATTACCTTAGTATAGCATCCTTATGATATGGTCCTTCTTCATGGTCTATAACATTGACATGTGTGGAAATGACCACACCACATGATATTTTTCCCAACTCCTCACTCATAAGAGGGTGTCATATATCACATGAGGTAACCCCACTAGTATGTATATTATTAACCTATCATATATCTAACTACCAAAAGTGATGATCAGTCCCATCATCTATTGACCTCTACTTAGAATCTCGTAGAAGTCATGCAGTATTTACACATAGATAATTGACCCTAGATCATATAATTTATCATGATCTAGCATTAAGAAACATAAATATATTATGTAAAATGAAACATCTCAATCTAAATTATGATAGATTACATATGTCATCATAATCTTGATCAAGGCCTTCTATATGTCCAAAACACCTACTATATACATGTCAAATACTCATATGACTAATGTACATTAATCATACTTGTCAAAGTCAGTAGCCTAAGCTAAGGATCTTATCTCATCCATAGTATATAGGGTAGTACACACCATTAGTTTAACCATGATAAGTAGCCCTTGTATCATATGTATATTCTCCAGTGTGATGGCCACCTATATGGTGTCCCCATCCATCACACATATGGATGTGTAATTTAACCTCTCCCATGCTCCAAGGAACATGCTGACTAGATTTATGCTTAGGGGAATACAATTCATCTCTATGATGCCATTGAATCCTAGTATAATAAACTACACTCGATCAACTTAAAACATTATCTCTAGTAGATTAGGCAACTAGATCACACTAGTAGTCTATAATCTCTGACATATCTATAAAATGCTAAATAATAAAGTACAAATCAGGTTTTCATTGAATTTTTTAAGATAAATGCTTAACATCATCATAAAATAAACATATTAATATTTTTATTATTTTATATTATATCAACCATGCATCAGACTATATCAACCATATCTACTTTTTATATTGTATTAGCTAATAAATGTAGTATCAACCAATTTTCTAGCCTCATTCATTGATCATACACTACTATATCATCCATGCTTAGTTTCCCTTCCTACTACATCATCCATTTGTAATATTGCATCATCTTATTTTAATTATGTATGTCATTGACCATGCCATATGACATCAACCAACTTGACCAATTTACCACTACATCAATCATTCCTAATGGTATCGACCATCTCTTTTATAATTGCATCAGCCTTTTCCTATAATATTAGTTATATATCTCACCTTGTTTCCAAACTACATCAACCTCACCAATACAATTCAGTAAACATGATGACTTTTCCCTCGACCTTAATGAATTACTCAACCTAATTTTCAAAAAATTTGTCATATATCCATTAGTAATCCTATTTTTAACTCTTTTTCACACTTTTTGGGGTAAATTTTGTTAGCCATATTTGTTTTGGTGCCTAGATTTCCTAATCTAGTTCACTTTATTCGAAAATGACAAAAATGGACCATTAATGCATATCATATGTGTAAAAATTTGGTCATAATGGAAATGTGTCCACTAGCATGCATGCCTCCTTGTCTAAATCCATGATCTCTCTAATTGATAAATTTGGACACACATAGATCTAGTTTCTAAAAATAGAAAATGTGCAAATGAATAGTTTTTTGCCCTTATATATTAATTTTTTCAACCTTTAATTATTTACTAATAAATTCCATATTTTATCATATCTATTTTTCATGTCCTTTTCATGAACTAAAATATGCCTTAGAGTCTTGGAAATATAGATAATTTTTAGATGCTAATGAAATATAGATAATTTTTAGGTGCTAACGAAATATTTTAAAAAAAATAGAATTGTATCTTAATTTTTAGATTCACCTCTTGTTTTGCACATTTGGTACCTTCAATTATCTACTACACATAGAATATTATTATACAAGGTAATTGAAGGTATATATTTACATTTTATTTACTTTAAGAATTTATTTCTACACTTTATTTCAATTAGTTTAGTTGTGTTACTATGTTCTTTCTCAAAACACCATCCCATGTTACACTATTGTAACAAGTGATGAGATCTAGGTGGGGGCATATGTATACATAACATTTTTCACCTTATCATTTACTAATGCTTTGTCTTGCAACAACTTGTTGATCTTTAATCTCCTTGAGTGCATGCTTTAAAAGGTTCTCTAGGAAAGGGATAAGAAAGCCTTTGGTTCTTTTTTAGATATGTTGTTATCTATGTCATGATCATATCATTCCATTTTATATTTTAGATTATTTAGATTTTCCTTATTACCTACCTCCTATCCTAACTTACTCAGATATAATTTATCCATTTCCTATAACATCAACCCAAGCTGATACTATTTATTTCACACTTTTTCCATTATCATACTATATTTACTTATTTGATGTCATTTTGAGCTTATCTTAAGGCATTCATATTATTTTGATTTTGATGAAACAATTCAATATTAATCAACTCCTCTTAATTACATCAAAATTGGCCAATGTTGTCAGCTTAGCCTTTAGGGTCAGTTTGGGTATTTGATCACTATATATACAAGTCATATTTCATTCCAACATATCATATCTCAATCATCTACTCTGATTTCACTCATAATTCTGAATTAAATCAAATTTGGTGGAGTTATAGGTATAATATTATCTTGAAGTAAGTTTGTCTTTTGGAAGTCTTAGATATTCATTAGGATCCCTTTTATCCTAGATCTTAATTCAACCTTTGAGATCTTCACTAAAAAAACAATATCTTTCAAAGCACCATTGGCTAAGGGGGATATTGACTTTCAATGGGTCCACTCCAAGGTAAGTATTTCTAACCTTGTACTATTTTCTTTATTTAATAGATAGATGTTAATTGTTTCTTAGGAAATGAATGTGTGTGTATCCTTGTCTAATTTATCTCTACACTTATACTTATTGTGGATATATAATTTTTTAGACTTTCCATATTCCATTTTAGGTTATCTAGACCCCTATTTATCAACTATGGTACCTTACCCATTTTGATCAATATAACCCTTACCCTTTAGTTTAATTTAATTTACTTGCAAAAATTTTTAAATTGCTTATTTTTAATATAGATTACTTATATATAGGTCTAGTTAGAGCTATCTCATTATGTCATAGGCCTGAAGGCTTTAGACTCCTTTCCTTTGATATTGGTGATATAGGTACACCTCTTTCTAGGTCTATACATCTATTGGTCACTACCTAAGCATTACGTATCATGAGCTCTCTTTGATTAATCTTTTTCAAACCTATATCTCTTGAAATTATATTTGAAGGATAATCCTAGCCTATTCATATAGAATTATCATTCACTAGATTTGTAGCAGTTTTATTGGACACCTTGCTTAATTTTTATCCATGGTTAGGATATAGTTTATAGTTTTTTCTTACAATTTTGGCTTATTAACACTATTTTAACCCCATTTAATTGTGACTTATAAATTTCTTAAACTATATATAAATTTAAAAATGATTAAACTAGAGTAAACATAGATATGGAACTTGTAAAACTTTGAATGAGAAAAGAAATACACTTTTAAAGAATTTTTATATATTTAGAGGTGAAATTAAATTGCTTTGACTCAAAGATAATACTATGAGTAATTTTAGGATCCCTAAAATACTTTTAATACAACATGTATCCCCATTAATGGCATTATAAGGGGAACATTTATTGAGTGTAAGAATATCCATGATTACCCATGTGCCTTGTAAGAAAGAGCGAAGACTTTGTAAGAGGAGTTATTGCTTGGAAGACTTTATAATTAAAGGGAAAATTAATAGAAAGGAAAAAATGTCACATTTTCATTGGTCAAATAATTAATATATTTCCATATATGAGAAGGGAAATCCAATTGTGTGGAAACCTTTATTCTATTATTCAAAGTTTGAAGGAGAAACTTGACCTAAGAGGAATATGAGGAACTTGAGATAAATGATGTATCCATTGTAGTTAAGTCTTGTAGAAGGAAATTTTGTTAGTTTGAAAATGGAGGACCAAATGTAGGATAAGCACCCAAATATGTTTATTTTATTATATTTTGAAAATCTTTCTCTCATATCTTAATTGAAGCTTGTTATGGGATTTGCATGGCCTTAAGGCTTGCTCCCTTATGGTTTATTTTTTCCTTATTTGGGGTTTTGGAAACCTTGTATATTTTCCTCTTTAAGGTAAATGGAGATGTAAAATCCTTCCTCTTTTATTTTTTAATTTTTGTTACCCATTCTTTATTTCATAATTAAAAATTTATTTTGTCTAAATGATAATAACATGGAGCATGCTTTTGTGTTTCCTTGTAGTAGAGATTGGGCATGAAGAACTGCATTCCAAACTCCTCATATAATATTCATATGAGTAGGGTTTGAGAAGTAATATATATATATATATACATACATACACACACACACACACACACACACACACACACACACACACACACACATATATATATATACATACATACATATATATATATACATATATATATATATATATATATATATATATATATATACATATATATATATATATATATATACATATATATATATATATATAGATACACACACACACACACACACACACACACACATATATATACTCTAATACTTCTTATAATAATGGAGAAGGGATTGGGAAAAGGTGAAAATACCCAAAGTCTTCCTCTCATCCTATTGATTATAGAGTTGAAATCTTATCCAATTAAGTGATTCATGAATCTCTTAAGATCTTAAGATATTTTTTAGATCCATTTTTATGTCCAAATGTTTGGTATGGTTTCATTTTAAATTGTTTGCATGTGTTCATTCTGTGGAGAAGAAGGATCCCCTATTGTATGGATGTATATCCTAATGGATCCACCTAAGAGTGTTTACCTTAACTTACTCATAACACACTTTATATTACCCTTGTTTGGTATTACCCATGTTTTAATTTGGGATTCCTTGGATTTGGATATACCTAGGGTATTTGTGTAGTGATGGAATTATAAATTGGAGAACCCCTCCTTGGCTTGGCCTTGAAGAATGTACTTATGGAGCTAGTGAATTTACTTGTAGCTTACACTTATTTGGATCAAAATTTTAATAGGTTATCTTTGGGTTGTTTTGAAACCATTTTTAACATTTTAAAATTTTACTTATAAGTAATTTGGAAGCCATGTAGATTTTTTTTATGTGAAGAAGTATAGGAAAATTTAAAATGAGTAACTAATATGAGTGTGAAGACCTTATCTCCCTTGTAACCCTATTGAAATAAAATATGTATGAATTTGTTCAATTAAAATAAAGGTTTTATTTGTGTAAAAAAAAATTATTTAGGCTATTTATATTCCTAATTACATAATTTATTAGGCAGAATAAAAGACTAGTTAGAAGTTTTATTTGAAAGTTAATGAAATCAATTGTTGAGATTGAGGTCTTTAAAAGTTTGTTTGGATTTCATAATGTTTATGAAAGTTAATCTTTATCTAACTTATTCTAAAGTAATTTTAGAATGTTCACTTCGCCAAAAATCTATATAAACTCATGAAATATTTAAGGAGTCATGAAATGAATGTTGTGAATTTTTATATTTGAACTTACATAATGGTACTAAATTCTTAAGAAATACACCTATTCTTCAAACACTTATTTGACATGATTTTTTAGGTGAAAAATGAGCCAAAATAATTGTATAATATATTATATACTTTTTTAAGTCTATGGATTATGGATTTTTTTTGGGAATGTTTAGAGTAGTGTAGTGCCTATTATGATTTTTTAAAAGTACCTTATAGACTAATTGTTACCATAAGAATTTTGATTTATATGTAAATGGACCATTTTCCAAGGTAGGTTACTTGATTAAGGTCTTGGTTCTGCATATGACAATAATAGTGTTTGAAACAAGCTTAATTAATCTTATTGGATGTTTAATGAGTTTGTTCTTATTTTCTACTTTATCAAAAAAAATTAGATTAATTTTTATGTATTTTCATAGCTTCCTATAATTATTGGATGAGATTGTTTTTTTATTATTATGAGTAGGTTATTTTGAGTAATTGTATTATTTTGACCATTTTTAAGTTAATTTATGATATTGTATTATTTTACATAGATGTGTTGGTTTTTATTTATTGTAATGAAATTGTTATTTATAAAATTATTATAGTTGAATGTGAAAATTATTATTCTCTATGATCAATTTTTTTTTTTTTTTTTAAATGTTAGATTCACTCATAATTTATTAAACCTTATAATCATGCATCATATTAATTTATATTTGATTGAATGTTATATTTGATTAATTTTGTTTATTTTACATTAAATTTTAGAAAGTGTTTACTTAAACAAATTAATTACTAAGTAGAACACATAAACTTCTTTTATTCCCTAACATTCCTTCTCTTTCAACTTTTTTTATGATATTCAATGACTAACATAGCATCATTGTATATATCCATTGGGTGTTTTTTGATACTTGGGTGAATTTCCCTTAATGGGTTTTAGGTCACATGATATTATTCTACCATGACTACATAGGAGAGTCAGAACCTGGAATTTGTTCCCTAGATAAAAATCTAGAAATTCTAAAATGAGAAAGTGAAAACCCAACATATGTGGCATGCATAAAACCCATGTAAAAATTGGTAGTCTTAAATAATGTTGTAGGAATGTGATAAATAATAAATTTATAGATGGTTGTTATGTATAATAAAAAGTGAATGTCTTTTAATAGTGGTATCCATTTATTAGTCATGACTAATGTGATAGGTATTTTTACTTTGGTGGATGTTTGAATTTAAAGATATGAATTTTATTATGGATGGTATTTATTATATTAATTTGGTTTTATACATGTTATTCTATTTTTTTCTAAGTTAGTGGTGTTTTTATTGGCCTAAAACATTAATAAACTAAGGGGTTGTTTAAGGGAACACAATAACCCATAGGTGTGGTGGCCTTTAAGGGATCCACCCTAAAATTTTGAGCCTTTCTGTGCCATACATTTTTTAAGTTAGAATTATAAATATTAAAAATAATTTTTAAGAAAAAATAGATAAGAGTCTCTTACATTTATCTAGTCTTTAGGACACATGATGACCCAGTGCCATGGTGACCATCAAGGGACCCTTTCTAGTTTTATGTCATATCATATATTTAAGTGTTAGATGTATAATCACTGAGAAGGGGGGGGGTGAATTAGTGAGCCTAGATAATTAAACTTCAGTTCCAATCCTTTCAAACTTTTAATCAATCAATAAATACATTTATGAGGCATACATATCATTCATATCAATGAACAAGAAAGACAATGTAAGATCAAGCATAAAAAACATGATATATATGGGAAACCCTCTTTGGGAGAAAACCCAGTAGAAACTATAATTAGACTATTGTCCTATAATAAATATATCCAATTTATACCCTATATAACTGATCAAAGAACTATGATCCCTTATTTTAGTGAGACTACAATCCCACAAGGAGGTACCACACCTGTCTAGCTGAGTTGCCACAATAACTAGGCCTTTAGAAAATTTAACCTTGTAAGGAGGATATAACCCTCTTAGATGTTGATTTGCCACAAAAAAACCTACAAACACATCCACCTATGAACTAATGTCTTCAACACCTGATGATGGACCTTTGATTATTACTCTTCACCTTCGCTCATACTAAAATAGCAAGATCACTATTATAACAACATAATTATGACCTATAAGTCATAAAAATAGTCATCAATATATTATTATATTCAAATAATCCTTAGGTAATTATACCCATCCTTCATTCCATAATTCACACACAAGCCTCTTTCAAATCTCTCCCCAATCTCTCACATGAGTCTAGAAACTATCACATTTGGTTTCACTATATAGAGAGCATTCATGATAATCACTACCTTGGTCAAAAATTAGGCATGGATTAACCCTTAATAAATCTATAATATGAATACATAGCTCAATACAAACTTCATAGGTCATCCATAACATCTATGGGTCACCCTTAAGGAACTACACCTTTCAATTAGGCCCTTGTAGCCCTTATAGGTCTCATGTGAACCCATTCACTCCTTTACCACTTTATAAAACAAAATAAGAAAAAAAAAACAACTAAAAAAAGAATTTACCCATTAAATATGTTCTATATGTCCCCCTTAAGTGCCAAAAACCAACATATATCACTTTTACTTAAGCATATTTTGCTTAAACAACATTTTATGCACACAGTCACCATGAATGAATACATAGTCAACTTCTAAACCTTTGTTCATATTTAATATGATTTTTAAACCCTTTAAAGTGTACATATATTTTCCTCATGTAGTATACAACACTTTATAATATCCAATTCATCATGAGATATCCAAACAATAATAAAACAATCTCAAACATCCTTATAGAGTCACTTATAGAACATTGTTGAACACACATTCAACTTTTAGACAAAATATATTTCATTGTACACACTTAAATATTTTAAAATGGGACTTTGAGCCTTCTACCACTTTTATTTTTAAAACATGAGAAAAAATTTCCTTGATTAAAAGATATGGTCCAAAAACCATAGACTAGTTTTTCCCTTTGTTAAATTCAAATATAAATAGTCACAGTTAAATCTCAGACACTTGTCCTTATATTGTTGCTTCCTAAAAATTTATAAAAAATCAATCCATAAATATAATTTTAAATATGTTGGTCTTTAACCTATATTAATTTACTATCTAAATGTTAAACTTCAACCACTTTGACCTCATCTTGTGCACCCTTACAATATTGACTAAATATGCACCATTGATATCTAAAAATCAACTAGGTTTTTAAATAGAAATGATCACCATTATATCTAGCTTATAATTATTTATATCATGAAACTTGGCACCCTCATGTGCCTTATAATAATTTTACTATCATTTCATGCACTTGTGCCACTTGGTAGCCTCTCGTGCAATGTTGACTCTTGACTTGTCTCGCACCATTGATATTTGTTAGTATAAACCACCACTCACCATTGATCTTCTATCAAAATAGTGAGATTGTGACACTTGTCACCTGTTCATTAAATCCTTGACATAATTCCTTAATTTGATAAACTTTATGGTCTCTGACCCATCACTATCTATAAGTGCAACTTTGAAGATTTAAATCTTGAGTTGGACAACACTTCAAGACCCCAAATTTTTAGAATAGATTCTTGAAATTATATAAAACATCTCCATGATATATTTTTACCAATATTAAACTTTTTAATACCTAAAATAAATGAACAAACTTACTATTTCATCCATGTCTATATGATGGTTTGTGATAGTCTAGAAAACATTGTAAACTTCTTGGGAAGCCAACTTTGTCTTTGCATATATTTTGATGTGCTTTAGTGAATGATGTGAAATTTATCAAAAATAAAATATTCACACAAATAAAAAAACCAATATAATCAAATTATCATGAAATTTTCACATGTGTGAGATATACCATCATTAAAATGCTTATTCGACCCTTCTTGCCACATTACAAATTTGGCTAAGTATAAGAGCCCAACTTTGTAGTTGTATATATTTTGATACACTTAATTGAATGATATAAAATGTATAATAAAAAACTAGGGAATAATTTTATCAAGACCATATGACCAACTACCCTTGACTCATTCCCACATGGCAATGGTGATGTCATCAAACAGCCTACTCAAATTTTCTGCCACTGGACCCAAAGTGTCTAAATGAAAACTATGGATAAATAGATGAGTTATACTTATGCACAGAAGAAATAAAAGCATATAATATATCTTAGGAACATTTTATACATGATAAATACTTCATTATCATCTATTAACATCTCTAACCATGCAAAAATAGAAGATCAACCAAGCATACTAGGACAAGCACATTGCACACTTTGTCATTGTCACATAGACTATCAAGGCACTTCATCCACTCACTAGGGCACCTCCATGACATCATCATGAAATAATTTATATCTATAAAATAGGAATAATAATATTTTAATTCACTCAATAATATAAATGTATACATTTTAATACCTTAGATAACCATTAATGGGCACTAACAACTTGCAACTCTCTTCACTAGTTTTCATTTTATGAGAGAGATAAATCTCTTGAAGGATTCCCATGAATCAAAATACCTACATAAATTACCAACCATATTTTCATCAAGTTATAAAATAAAAAAAAAATTAAAATATTCTAGAATGGAAAATATTGAACACCCTGTTCATGGAGGTCATCAAGTGGTTGGAGGGTGAAGATAGATGATTGTGTGTTTTAAGTGATTTTGGAATTTTACATGAAAATAACCAAGAAATTAAAGTTGTTTGAAAATAATTAAAATATTTATGTTTACAATAAAATATATTAAATAATATATATTTACCTAATTTAACATGTGTATTAAATGTAATAAGTATAAAGTAGCTTAGGGATGAAAGATAGCATATCTAATTAGGTGTCCTCTTCTAGAATAAGGCAAAGATCAAGAATTGTCACAAGATTGTGGCATAAGTATAGGATATTTTAATTATATACCTTGACTATTCTTAACCTCTAGATAGTTTCATCGATCAGGGATAGTAGTATTGACATAGGTGTCCACCTTTGATGCTATTGTCATATAAAGAATATACACAAGAATGGTTCTAAAATTATACCAGGACTACATTGTCACTGTATGACTATTATGTGTCTCAAATCATGTTCACATATTTATTAGATCCATATAATAGGTAACCCTAGTTGCTTTTCATTATGCCTCTTACAACCTAGTAAAAAGGGGTTATTAATATGATTTAAGCTAGCCCTAACAACCCTATTATTGATAAGTGTTTCATACATAGCCAATACTCCTAAGAGGGCCTCAAACTCACATGTAGTTCTCCCTCATGTGCATATATATGGAATTGTAATAGTGTGACTATATGCACTTTCTCCTAGTAACCCTTGGTATAAGTGATGCAATAGTATATTTGACCTTTTGAATTCTTTAGATATTTAATTCAGTTTTGTGGTACAATTTGATAACTTGAAATAAATAGTACTTTCTTATTAGAGAGTTGCCTTATCAAATTAGGTGTATTAATTATACCATATATTTTTTCTATATAATCACCTTTTGAATTTTAATTAGAACCTAGTATTGCAAAAATCCAACCATAATATGGGACAAGAGGGCTAATAAAATGGTCACAAAGTGAAAGATATGAAAAAATATAAGAAGATAAGTCTACACACTTGTGTCAAATTTGAACACTAATGTCGATTCTAGTGTTCAAGATGGATGTAAGTATCAATAGGATAAAAACATACAAAAAATAAGTACAATGGGTAGGGGTCTTTGGAACACAATGGATGAAGATAAATAGACATAGCATATAGGCCCAAGGGTTAGATAAATCAAGTGAAATAATATGGAACCAAAGATGTCATTGAGAAAATACATCACTAGATTTCTATTTATTAGTAAAAATGTATATATATATATATACATTAAGACAATAAATATGTGTACTTGTACCAAAATGGATTTCTACGTTTGCCTCCCTTTAATCTAGTAATGTAAGAAAAAATAGAATTACTAGTTTAAAGGAAAATAAGTTGCATACCATGGCATGGACAACACATGTTGTCTTTCCTTGATTTGTTCCATCAATATTTCATCCTTTGAATATTACATAAAAATAAGGATATTCTAAAAAAAATAATTAGTGTATATAATATAAATGTAAGCAATACTAAAAATTAACATAAAGAAAGAACATGGATAAAGTACACCTATGTATATGTTGTGTAGTAATTGGGTTTAGAGTGTTGGAAATAGGAGAAGTAAATAGGGGACTTGAAACCTCCTCCATCTTCTAGCCAAGAATATGAGTGATTCTACAAGTGGTGTAAGTGTGCTACACCATGGTGGTGATGTACCTAGAGTAAGGAGAGTTGAAAGATGATCATTTCCCCAACCTAGAATAGGAAGAGTGGTGCTTCAACCATCGAGAGTATTATTTTTTTATGATCAAAACCCAAGTGTAAAATATATGTATATGTATAAATTAGTATAGGGTGAGTGATGTAATAAAGATCACCCAAAAAAATTGATGAGACTAGATGATTTAATCTCTCCAATCACACCAAAAATAAGAACTAATTGTTATTGATGGGTAAGGCTCAATACAATATATGAATATTCAATTGGGATATCATTATGTTGGCATATCATTACATAATTTTTTTTAAATTTTGAAATTGATTTGAATTTTAAAAAATTAGGAACATGTTTCATAACATATGCAATTCTGATATGTCTCCTATTGAATATGTGTATAAGAAATGGTGTCAATGTGTAGATTTTTGACAATTTATAAACTTTTTAAGTGTGGAGAACATGATTTTAAAGCATTCCCCCACTATATATGGAAAAATATTAAAATTTATAGATATGCTAATGTAGATGACATGTTTTCCAAAACATGCCCCCACTGTAAACTGAAGATGATGAATACTGAATAGGTGTGGAGAACATGCTTCCAAAGCATGCCCCCACTGAATCTAATAACTATGAATATGTGGAAGACATGTCCATATGACATTCCCCCACTAAATCTAAAAACTAATATTGTATACAAAGGGAAATACAACTAATCTATTAATCAATCCTAGCTTGAAAAAGATAAATACTACTTACACTTTTGATTATTAATACATTATATATTCAAGGTCATGACCAAGATTGATCTTCTAGACCTAACCAAAGGATATTTTACCACAATAAAATCAATAGAGAGGGTTCTAAAGCCTCTAGTAAAGAAACACCATGTAATAACCAATGTAGATAGGTCCTATGTTTTCATATTCATAAATTAAATGACAAGTAAAGTAAAT
This sequence comes from Torreya grandis, assembly GCA_037957365.1. Lineage (NCBI taxonomy): Eukaryota > Viridiplantae > Streptophyta > Pinopsida > Cupressales > Taxaceae > Torreya > Torreya grandis. The sequence continues at coordinate 2,926,577 of JARHVA010000924.1, forward strand.
TATAATCTATTGCTCACCAAATTTTGTGGCATAAAGTGGGGTTAATAAACATTAAAAGTAAACATGCATAGGTAAAACCCTAATTCATGGAGAGAGAAATATATTCAAAATTTATTACTTATACTACCATCTACTAAAACAAAAGATTAAAGTTAGAGATACTTATCTTGAATATGAACCCATTGAAACTCAATCTCTCCCTTTGTCAAAGGTGTTTTATAAAAGGTTTTTATGGTTTGTAAAGTTCACTAAGAAAGGCCAAAATATTCAGTACTTTTCAACAAGACAAGATTATTATCCAAGTATAAACCCCTAGCAATAACTCCTCAATTAGAATGGTGGAAGAGAATATTATAAATAAACATAAATGAATAATTAACTCTTGTCTCTCTCTAAGAAATAGTGAAATGAATGTGTATATATGGCTTAATCTATCACTAAACATTTTCAAAATTTTATCTAATAGGTTCATCCCAATTGACTTTATATCATTATTTTCTAAAAACAATTTAGGTCTCAATCTAGGTTGATTAAAGCTAACCTAGACCTGTAACATGTTTTAACAATTTAAATATAGGTATGGCCTAGGTTGATAGTGTAATGTAAACTATAAAAAGTGGTTTTAGGTCTAGGTAGGTGATAATGAAGGTAATTAAATTCTTAGAGGAGTGTGAAAGATATGATGCAAGCCTTAGGTAAGTACATATGAAAAGGTTAGATTGTTATAAAGTTGTGGTATAAGGGAGAACAACCTTGTGAAGCACTAATGGTCCATCCACCCCTTTCCCAATGTACCCTTTAAGGTGTGCACTCAGAGAGATTAAGAATTGATAAGTTCTTAAAAAAGAGAAAGCATAAGTAATTGATAAAGTTTGAAAATATTATGTGTATACATATGCCCCAATCTAAACTCATCACATGTCAATCAGGTGTAATAGGGGATGGTGCTTCAAGAAAAAACATAGCAACACACAATGTTGAAGCTAAATAAATTATAGTGTTTTAAAACATAAAATAACTAAAAGCAAATGGCTAAAATGAAATAACTAAAAATAAAATTAATATATGAATACCTTTACTTACCTTTATTTCTAGATGGCTGTCGTTATGTTTATAATTTTTATCATGGTGGGTGTAAGACTACTTTGGACAAACCCAAGGATATAAAACTAAAGATAAAAAACAAACAAATGTAGGAAATCCAATATAAATAGCATGGTTTAGGCATGATATATATGGAAACTTGGTAAGCTAGGGTGACAAATGTTAAGTTAGGACTAAATGACAAAGCCAAAAATTTAGATTAAATTAAGTAATCGAAGAACCAAGGCTATTAAATGACCTAAAAAATCAAACAAGTAAACTTTAAGTAAGAAAGGTAAAACAAACGAAGTAAAACTAATGATACAATGAAAAATGGTGATCAAACATCAATGTAAAATCAATAACAATCCTTAAAAATATATAGGCAAGCAAATGTCAAAACAACATTGATGAGTGAGAAGTAATAATCCTTACTCAATAATCAATGGAAAAAGTGCATAAAAGGGAAAAAAACATTGGTGAGTAGTCAACCTCAATAATGGAAAAAGTACATAAAATTAGAAATAGACATAGTTTCCCAAAAAAAAGGAAGTACAACAATGAATTTTTTTCAAATAAACTAAGGTGATTCTAGAAATGTAAAACAATGGTATGAAGAAATTAATCCATAGTCACTCAATTATATTATTTTTCTAAGGATAGATAAAATCAAAACAAAGTAGTGCTTTCATGTTATAATAACTGAAGAAGAGGGAATACAAAATTGGGAAAATAGATTTAGAATCAAAAAAATTTGTCAAGGGGGGAAATGAAGGAAAAATCAAGGTAGAGAAACTCTTTATCAAAGTTAAGACATTTAAACTAGGTTTGTCAAAACAAGAGGATTTTCAACATTAAGGACTCTGAAGGATTTTTTTAAACCACACAAATATAGTGTCACCAAATAAATTATGAATATCATCCCATGAAGGCTATATGCATGAAATGAAAATGTATTTACCTTCACACAATGTGTTCCCTATTCCTTAGGACCACTTACAGATCTATTGATCTACTATGAATATTTGGTACTTGCATAAGAAAGTAGGTAGCAACATAGAGTATTTTTAATTCTCTTACCCAATCTACTATCCTACCACACACCAATGGACCTCAGCTCTATTATGAGGCCAAATATGGAATTGAGCTTCAAGTGGGGATACAAGATGTGTTATGAATCATGTCTTTTGGTGTGATTTGAATTTTGAAATTCATATGTTACCTTTTGATCATTCTATTTTGTTTTAAATGATGGGGATTTTGAATTTTTTATGGATTTTATGATTCCTTCTCCATATGTATTCTAAAAACCAAACATGGGTGCTAAAAATGACTATCATTTGAAAAATTTGGACTTAGTTACTAAGAAATAGGGATTAGAGAGCATGGTGTCTAAGAGTCTTATTTATTCATGTGAAATAAAAGTGTTTTCTTGACTTTGACTTTTTTTAATCCAAAGTGGAATAGAAGGAAAGTAAATCAATGGGAATGAACATGAAAGAATTTGAGTGACTTCAAATTGAAAAAAAAATGATAAAGGTGAAAAATGGATACAATGGTAGGTAAGTATGATTCCTTATCATAAGAATGTATGGAAGTGTAGGGAAACATGATAACATAATTTGTTGTGAAGTTTTTATTAATAAAATAAACAAAAACCAAAGCTAAGAATATCAAATCACAAACTTGTAACTAGTTCTTAACAATATATAAAATGAAATCATGGTTGAACAAAATGTGGTGGTTTTATGAAGAGGGCCTTTTCCTATCCATGCTCTTCCATTCAAACTCATAAAAGATAAAATCAAATGAATGGACAAAGCATGCAAAAATAAAATTATGAAGATGGTATTTGTGAAGAAGGCTTGGTCCTATCCATGGTCTTAACTATAACTCACAAAATAAAAACCCAAGACGGTGTAAAATGTATTATAAATTCACAAATTTGGTATGAAAACAAAAGGAATTCATGAGGAATACTAGGTCATATCCACAGTTTTAGAATGCAACTCATGAGAAAGGGAAACTAAAGGACCAAGAGAAGGAACTAAGGTTTGTATAAGGAGAAAACGGTTGTAAGAAGTTTGACCCATGTAGATATCTTACAAGAAGTGTTAATAGAATATTATATATAATCATGATAATAATGTAAATATTTAAGTAAAGTATTTATTCAAAAACTATGCATTAGTGGGTTCTTTGAAAACATGAAATTCATTAATTTGGAGGTGATAGGTACTTGGACCAATAATATATTTCATTACATAAGGGCCCCACCATTTTTGGGCATATTTTCCTTTTGTATCATGGGTATAGTCTAATTTAAGGACTATATCACCAATATTAAATGTTTAGATTTTAACCTTTTTATTATGTTTCTTGGTGATATGAACCTTGTATTGGTGATTATGTTGTAGAGTGGCTAAATGTTGTTCATCAAGAATATTGAGAGTATTAAGGTGAGATTCATGTAATTCCTAATTAGGTATAATATCATGGAGATATATATGTATACAGGTAATATCCACTTCTAATGTTGTTCATCAAGAATGGTGTTGCCCTAGTGGTAGTGTGTATGCTAGTGTGATAGGCCTAAAGTATGGGATATAAATGAAGATGTCAATCTGTGTGGGTTTTATGGATTATATTTTGGAAGGATTTTATTTATAATTTTGTTATTTAGCTTGGCCATTACATTGTAGCTGATAGGGTGTGGAAAATATATGGGATATTTTAAATTTAGCACATAGCTATTTCATGTCCTTATTTTTAAAATTGTTGCCATTATAAAAAATGATAGTTAGGGAAATCCAAAATGACAAATGATTTGATTGAGAATGAAAATGTGAATATTATTTCTCATGATGTTGATTAGAGGCATGGATTCTACCCATTTGGTAAAGTATTCAGTAGCCATGATGATAAAAGCATTCCCATCTTATGATCTACATAGTTTTCCTATGAGATCTAATCCCCACATGGAGAATGTCCAAGGAGATTCCACCGTTGGAGTTTGGCTAGTGGTGAATGGATTATATCATCATGAATTTGTTAAGGACTACACTTTTTAGCAAACTCTATAACATCTTTTTCAAGAGCAGGCTAAAATTATCCATACATAGGCATTTGCATGTTGTAGCATGTTTATTACAGTGACCACCATAAATTCCCCCATTTTCTTGTTTAATGAGAGGAGAAACCTCTTATTTAATTACAAAGTGGAGTAGGGTAACTTTGGCATTATGATAATAAAGGGTGTTATATCAAAAGACATATTTGAAAGTGTGTTTATGAATTCAAGTCTTTTCATAGGAATTTGTATTTAGAGGATAAGTTTTATGCTTAAAGAATTGGATAATGTCTTTGTGTCATGGGTTTTATCAAATGGTGATAGCCTCAATGTTATATATAAGTGAATCTTGTGGTTGGATGGAATATGGGGAATTTTTTATTTGAATGAGAAATTTATAATCAATGAGAACATGGTGCAAATGAAATAAAGATGTTAAAGAAGCAAGTGAATTAGTGATAGAGTTTTGATCTCTTGGAATGGGATTGATGGTAAAAAAAGTGAATTATTTTGCAAGGGTAGTGGACATTTGATGATAATCAATAATATTTTGACTTTTACATTGATAATCACCATTAACCTATCATCAAATGAATTGGGAATCACCCAAAGCATGCAAATATTCAATGTCTAAGTCAATTACCACTCTCATGCCTATGATTAATGCTTCATATTATACCATGTTATTAATGACATCAAAGGTAAGTGAAAATGTCAAATTAATAATTTTACCATGAATATTAGTGAGTATACAACCTAAACCATCTCCTTGGAGACATTTGGCACCATCAAAATGAAGGGTCCAAGTGTCTTCATGCAAATTGACATTAATTTTAGGAAGTTCTTTGATGACTACTTTAGATTTAGTAGTATTGGGAATGATGTAAGAATATTCTAGATTATTTTCTTCTAAATCAATAGGGAATTTATGGAGGTAATCTTTAAAAGAGATACCCTGATTAAGACCTTCAATATAGAGGATGTTATCATCAAGGAGACTATCTTAAAGATGATTTGTAGTAGGTATGGGTGTCACTACAATTTGGTTAGTAAAAACTTGTCCTTTGACAAATTTTTGCATGATGATAAAGATATTAAATTACATTATAAAAACCATTTAATTTCCAATTTTGTCTCCAAGGAGAAAGGCTTTAGATAAAAGTGACAAAGTGGGTCACAATGAATTATGATGTAAGTTGTTTGATAAAGCATGTAATGATAGATATTTTTAGCTATGAAATAGATAACGAAGAAATCATGTTCTACTTTGGTATAACATTTTTCTTAATCTATGATGCCTTGACTAATATAGTAGATAGCATACTCTCTTCCAATATCATCTTATTTGGCAAGCATTACCCTAATTAAGATGGGTGTGGAAGAAGTGTACAAAATTAAAGGATGGTCATTGGAAGGTTGATGAAGGGTTGGAAGATGGAGCAATGATTCTTTCATGTTGTTAAATTTATTCTAACAAGGATCAGTTAATTCTAGACCATTATCTTTATTAAGAAGGGAATTAATAAAATAAATGTGGTAAGGCATTTTAGGGAAAAATAATTATGTTTCCCCAAGCTTGCCAAGGTAATTAAGAATGTCTAGGATGGAGTGAGTAATAAGAATATTGACAATATCATTGATCTTAATGTGATTGACATCAATACCATTCAAGGAGACTAAAACCATAGAAATTTAATAGATGTAATGCCAAAAACACATTTGTAGGGTTGAGTTTAACTTTATATTTCATGAGTCGATCAAAGATGATGGAAATATTAGAAAGATTAGTTTTATGGATTTTGGATTTGGTAATGAGATCATCCACATAGGTTTCCACAATCCTATGGATAAGGTCATGAAAAAAGTTGGTCATAGCCTATTGATAGGTAGCTTAGGAATTTTTAAGGCTAAATGGCATTTAACATAGCAATAGGTGCCTCATTCCATGGTGAAAGTTGTCTTATGTTGGTCGTTGGGGTGATGTGACTTTGATTTTATCCCAAAAAAACATCCATGAGGGACAACATTTCATATCTAGTAATGGAATAGATGATGGCATATATCTAAGGTAATGGAAAGTTGTCCTTGGAATAAATACAATTGAGATTATGAAAATCAATGAAAATGTGAATGACCAAGGTGATTTTTTTGCAAATGGGGACAATGTTGGAGACCCATTCAAAATAATCCATAGGTTTGATAAATTTGGCATCCAAAATTTTATTAATTTCTTTATGGTATAAGTTTGAAAGTTTGGGGGGGATTTTTTTCTATTTTTTTAAATAGGTTTGGTGTTGAGATATGTGATGATGTTGTGTACCATAATACTAGGATTGATGTCAGGCATGTCCTCATATGACCAAGATAAAGTATCATGATATTTATCAAAGAATAAGCTAATTTTATCTTGTTAAATTGGTGTGAGTTCTATATAAATTGTTATAATTTAAGGACATGATGGGGTGACATATTTGATTCTTGTAGTTTCCTTGATAAACATAACATTTCCATCTTCAAAATGATATAGTGCATTAGGAAGAGAGGAAATGGATTGGTTTTAGGACTAATTATAGTAATGAATTTTTTTAAACAAGGGTCCTTTCACATGAAATTCCTAGGTTTATGATGTTTTCAAAGAAGTTGAGGTTTTTAGGCATGGAGTAATTTAAGTATGGATTCATTACTAGATAATGTAGGTATAGGTCCATCATATTACACATCAACTTCAAGATCAATAATTTTATTACCATGGTGGTCATATTTAGAATGTATCTAGTATACATATTTAGCCTTGGCATTGATAGAAATATCAGGTGTAGGTAAAACTTCAAAGTAAATTTGATTGGAGTTAAATGGTGTATTTTTAACATTATTGATGAGAAGAGGACTAGGTAGAATGACTAGTGTGATAGGAGTTATACAATAATCTATTGACTATTTTGACCCCTAATATAAACAAATCAACCCCTTATAGTCCAAAACATGATATATGGGTTTATTATAATGTCACATGCTGTGTAATGGTATTTTTGATGTGATTTAATGTGTTATTAGCCTTGGTCATGATCCATTTTTGTCCTTATGACATTTTATGTCACTTAGGGGTCATATATGGATCATAAATGAGGGTTTTATAGTTTCCTTAGGTATCTGTGTGTGTAAAATTCATTCCAACATCCAATATGTCCTATTCCTTGTTAGGAATGTCAATACTAACTGAAACTTGTAGGTTCCTAACTAAAAATCAAAGTAAATAAGTAAAAAAGGACTTTTGAAGGTTGTACAGCCTATGGGAGAGAGTGTCACATGGGATAATATTATAAAATAACCATTAATATTACCTAAATCCATTTATATTCTTTATCTACTTTGTAAGTGTCAAAATTGGACTAAAACTATTCTATCTCTCAATTTCTCTACTAGGCAAGTAAAATTGGTCAACAAGTCTTTGGATGGTATGGTAAGTAGGAGGAATTCTAAGTCAAATTCACTTTTTTATGGATATTACACTTGGTATAATTAATTTTCATGTTTTTAGTTACAATAATGGAGGCCTATACTTTATGAACCATTCCTAAGAAACTGACTATTTGGTTTTTCTTGCCAATGCCCACACCCTATAGGTTTTGCTCCAGGTTAAGCTAGTCCATATAAATCAGTTGATGAAATTGATTTTATAAGATGTTTACTTCCTTATATCATGTTTACCATGTTTTATTCCATTATTGGAAGTTATTTTATGGGTCAAAAAGTTCAAATTGTGGGAAGATGTCACTAGTGGACTAAAAGTCATATTTCACCACTTACAGGAGGTTTTTTCTCTACAATGCTTTCATGTGAATTTTATATATTGTGATTCATGTTTTTCATGTCATATAAATCACCTTATTTATAATCTAGGTCTCTCAATATCATGTATTGATCAAGGACACAATCATATGCAACACACAGTCAACTCCCAACAAGCTTCCAATTATGGTAATGGTGTCTTAAAGTGTGAGAACATTCATGAAAGGTATATAAAGAGTCCCAAATTTTTGTATAATCCATTAGATCATGAAAAAATAATCTAAACCTATCTTATCTCATGTAACTAATTGTGACACTTAGTTGTCTAAGACACACAGTCATACACTATGGGTATGTACCTATAGGTGCCTCAAAAGGAGGTTGATCATGTTGAGGTGAAGCATTAAATATGGTTTGAGTCCCCATGAGGTAGAGAATATTCATTTTAATAAATTATGAAGGTATAGATATATTTAGAGTGACATACATCATATTACATTCTACATTCTACCATCATTGCCTTGATTATTATTGTATATGCATCTACAAATGCTCTTAGGGGAATGTCACATTGAAATGGGGTGTGAAAACTTGTTTTAAGCCTTTAAATGTTATAAAATCTCATTTTAATCTGATGGATTGTCTAAAACTAGTTATAATATCCTTAACCATGCACATTACACACTTTCCATCCTCATTGTCTTGTATGTTGTTATGTGTACATCTGTAAGCTCTCACAGAGACTTGAGATTGTTGTATAAAGATGTTCAAACATGTTAGAGACCTTCATCATGTTTGGGGAGGTGGTAAATACCTTTATAGTCATGTTTTAATAAATATATTATAAGTTAGGTTCTTTAAATCCATCTTCAATTTGAAGGACTGAGCTTTAGGGACAACTTCCCAATAAGTTCCAAAATAGAGACCTCAGTACTTTTGGTGTTAATATATGACAATGTAGAAAGGAGTTTAGATGCACCTAGATGTTTCCATATTGTAGTACTATCTGAGGGTTAAAACCTTGCAAAAGGGATTGGGTGTGTTACTAGAGGAAAGTGATGCTTGAAGGCCTTTAGATTTACACTTTTGTTCACTATAAACATTCACTGTTATCTACAAGAGTTGAACTTCAAGTTACTCTACATCCTAAGATAGCAATGTAAGAGCATGCATCCATGTTAAGTGGTCCTATGAAGGTAAGGTACAAAATAATTGTCTAATTTATTTAATTATGTTGAAATATAATGTCTTGGGCCTAATAACCACCTATAAGTGCCTTGCCCTAAGAATATCCACCTATAGCCTAACTGTAGGTACTCACTAGCCATGACATATATCTGGGAGAACTACTAGGCCTAAAAACACAAACTTTACCATTATGAAATTATTTAAAAGACTTATAAAATGAACTAAATGTATTAATAACATAGTTCAAGGTGGATATTCACATATAGGACCTTTGTTACTTTTATAATGGTCAACTCTAGTTGACTATGTATATAGTGACCTAAAAGCATGAATGTCTTAAGGTTGGCAAAGCATGAACATAGCTTTAATAAGTAAACATGATTTATAAAGATAATTATATAATTAAATGGAATATTAATTAAATAACACAAGGCCTAAACTATGTAGATACACCAATAGGTAGGCCCCTCTTTGAGCTAAAACATAGTCAGTTTACCACTCTGGCCTAGTTGAGGAAAAACATGGGTTGAAGATGCAAGCACAGATGATAGGAATTTTATAATCATGGTAAAAACATGTAAAATGATATTTACCATTCCATGACACTCTCATATCATGGAAACAAGGAAAATAGAGTGCCTCATATAAGCAACCTATAGTCATATGTATAAATCTTGTACAATCAACAATCTCCATATGTTTATCTTGGGATTTTGAACATTTAGAGGTGGTAAAGACATGACTAGATCTTGGCATTTTGTACAGAACATATACACCACTTTTATAATCCTCTCATATTCTCACCTTTAATGAGGTAATAGTGTAATTTCCCTTTATTTTGTCTTAGATGGAGAACACTACATAAGGGTGCAAACCTATATGTTTTGAGATAAGGAGATGATAGGGTGAGTTGAGGGTTGATGCAACCTTTCACAGAGGTGTATAAAGTTATATAAGGAATGGAATAAAATGTATAAAGCTTTATAAATGTGAGAAACATGTCAGGGTATCCTAAACCCATAAGCATGTAATCAAGACCTTTAGGTCTACACTAGGCCTATTGCCCATTTGGGGGTCCTCTATTACTTTTGGCACTAGATGAGCAGCTCAAAGAGTTATAAAAAGTTTATGGGGGATTTTTAAGTGTGTTAAATATTTTATCATATAGAGGAAACCACAAGTAAGACATATTTTGGTTCAAATCAACTTAATCCTACATATAATGGAGAAGAAAGCTTGAGAGGGCAATTTTGAGAGCTCAGACCTACTTGGGGGATTTGCATGGGAATCTAAGGAATTATGATATGTTGAAGGAGGTCCTAAACAAGGAATTTGTGTATTTTTTTCACAAATTGGATATCATACCTATATGAACAATCCTTAGAGGGAAAAATTACTCTAAATCCTCTAAAACCCTTATTAGTGACCTAATTAGGAAAATTAAGAAGGAGATACATTCAAATGGACTAGAATGGTTAAGAAATGATTGGAGGTTATAGAACTCTCTAGGGCTCATCCCTACCCATTTGGATTATACCTTACTTGTATGGATAGGGAAAATATTTGGTTTATTTGATAATTTTTGGTGTTTCATAGGTTCAAGGGAGTCAAATGATGAAATTCACTTTGGGAAATAGGTTGGGACCTGATCTAACCCCTCATATCCATTTCATGCATAATAAAATATCACAAGTGCCTCTGCAAGTGCCTTCATCTTAGCTAATCCAAACTAGCATAGTGAACAAGCAAATGAGAAGATGAAAACTCAATGTTAGAGGCATTTTAAGGTCTTCCTAAGGAATCTGAGGGCATAAAGGGTCTTTATAGGTGTCATACACTCCTTTGTATATAATTGTTTGTAAAACTAAAGGCAACTTTGGTGCTTAGTGTGCAAGGTGAGTGAAAGTGCAGTTATTTAGACTATAGGTAGTGATAACTCATGTACGAAAGAATCTTGATGATTATGGACACCTCTAATGCATGTTGGATTATGTATACAACCCTTTCCTCTTAGTGAAATAATCACATTTATCCCTAGTCTATTTTGGATCATTCTAAGGCAACCAAATGATGAAGATAATTTCTAGGCATGCAAATGAGGAATTATATGCCACATTTCAAGAGTTTCATGTGTTGAGGGACATTTTTCCTATGATACCTTGCATGGTATACTTAATATTCCTCTCTCTTGCATGTGTAACTCCTTTTCTCAGCATCACACATGTTCTAGTGACTCTTGTACTTCATTCTCTTCTCCTCTCTCTCAAGTTCTATAAGTAGTATCCATTTTAGATCTTGTAAACTAATACCACACCATGTATGGTAGATCCCTGATAGATTGACATTTTATTTTTCCTTTGAAAAATTAATGCAAGTCAAGTTTTGAGTTCATGAACATTTGTATAAGTGTGAAAATTTATGTATCATGATGTTAAGGATAATCTCCTATCCTTGCTTCTCATTATCCTCTAATGTTTATGTAATAGTTATTATTCTGACAGGTCATGTAGAGTGTAGTTAGTGTGTTAGGCTTATTTCAAGTGTACAGTTATTATTAAAGTGTGCAATCCATCCTCTATTTCACTTAATTTGTGTTGTCTCATGTATATCACCTCTATGTTAAAACACTTATGTTAGAACTTTTTAGGACTTGAAAGCTAGTTTGTAGGTATTGTTTCATTGTCATAAAAGTATGATAGTCTTATGGAAATAATTATAGTGTATCACCCCTTATATTAGTTCCATTTCATTAAAACTTATATCTCTTTTCCCATAATCAACTAGTTAAGTAGGTGTTAATAATTTCAAGGTATATTCATGGAGTTATCCCTTAAACCTAGACGTCTAATTTTGCTATAGGTAAAACCACATACCAAGAAGTATTCCCATGTTTCCAAAATCTAGAGGAGGATTGAAGACCCTCCTCTAGGGTGAAATATTTGGTGAAACATGTTCCATGGGTTTTGAAGATGTAAGAGGTAATATTTATTTAACCACCTATTGAGACCAACACCCCCAATTTTTTTTTTGGAAAGGGACCCATGTGATTGTTTCCCGAGCTTCTATATCCTAGAATAAGTGTGAAAGATTGTTTGATCATGTTTTGGTGTTGTTAAAAATCATCTTGAAGGTTATTAATTTTAGGTTCCATGAAATAAACTAGGGTTCCCAAACAATAAACCCTAGTGATTTGAATTTAAACATTCACGGGAAAGTCTAGCAAGAAATTTTATGCATAATCAAGTTTTAGCATAAAGTTCATGCACTCTTGAAGATCTAACACTTTGTGCTTATTCACTAGATTTGATCCAATGGTGCATCAAGATCAAAGCCTTTTAGAAAGGCATACAATTAATGATTTGAGCCACAATGAAGATATAATGGTGATCACTTGATTAGAGGTTTTAAATCTAATGGTGTGAAAGATAAGTTTCATTATTTTAAAATTGACAAGTTTGTCCCTGTCATTTGACATCTATGAGGATGTATTTGATAGGACCAAACCTATCAAATCTAAATTTAAATAGAAAGATTTTATTATCTTAAAATTGATAGGTTCACCCCCATCATTTGATGTTTGTGAGGATGTATTTGATAGGACTAAACCCATCAAATTTAACTTAGATAATCCTTGAAGCTTTGAGATCTCTTAATGGTTTTACATGTGGCATTCAGTTATTAGATCAATTGGTTTCATTGTTTTAAAATTGACAGGTTCACCCCTACCATTTGACATCTATAAGGATGTATTTGGCAGGACTGAACCCATCAAATTTAAATTGAAATAGAAAGATTTTATTGTCTTAAAATTGATAGGTTTGCCCCCATCATTTGACATCTATGAGGACATATTTGATAGGACTGAACCTATAAAATTTAACATAGATAATCCCCAAAGCTTTGAGATCTCCTGATGGTTTTACACATGGAATTCAGCTATTAGATCAATTAGTTTCATTATTTTAAAATTGATAGGTTCACCCCCATCATTTGAGGACATATTTCATGGGATCAAACCCATTAAATTTAAATTGAAATAGAAAGATTTTATTGTCTTAAAATTGATAGGTTCACCCATATCATTTGATGTTTATGAGGACATTTTTGACAAGACTAAAGCCATCAAATTTAACTTAGACAATCCTCAAAGCTTTGAAATCTGTCAATGGTTTTACATATGGCATTCAATTATTAGATCAATTAGTTTCATTATTTTAGAATTGATAGGTTCACCCCCATCATTTGACATATATGAGGACATATTTGATGGGACCAAACCTATCAAATTTAAATTGAAATAGAAAGATTTTATTGTCTTAAAATTTATAGGTTCACCCCTATCATTTGATGTTTATGAGGATGTATTTGATAGGACTGAACCTGATAAATTTAACCTAGATAATTTTTTAAGCCTAATCAAAGGGGGTATTTCTAAATCCTTCTTAAGAGATTCTTGTTTTTCTTATGAAGACAAGATTGAGACATAAAATCTTGGCCTAAGTCTTTTTAATTATTAAAAGGATAAGCTTCTTGTAGGATCCAAGGGTGATTATTTTCTTACTTGATTTGATCCAATGATGTGAGCCAATTGAAGACTTTTCAAAGGCCTCTAAAGCTTGACATATGGCATAATTAATAAGTTTAAAGATAAAGAACCAATGAAATGCAAGGACAAGGATTTGGCTTGTCAAAGCAAAATAAAAGTGACTTTTTAAAAACCAACGGTCACTCTTCAAATGCCATATATGAAAATTAATATAAAAGGCATTGAACACTACCACATAAGCCCCATGTAGGTGTAGAAGATCCAAATGAAATATATTTCATGATTAAAAAACATAGCAGAGATGATAAGAAATGTCCCATCATATCTAAGGCACATATGAGATCAAAGTTGGATGTTTTGGTCATTAAAGAAAAAAAACCCTAAACCCTCCATAAAGAAGGCTAGAATCAATTCAAATTGATTAGGTGACACTTGAGATAATTACAAACTGAATTTAGAACAAGTTCCTTAGTGAGAACTTTGATATCTTTTCAATTACAATACACTATTATCAATGGTATTTGGTAGGCAAAAGATGAAGATTGAAGTAGAGATTTATCTAATTTTAGATGGTGAAGTAAGGGTCTTTAGAGACACATAGTTAGATTCAATAACATTGAATGTATAGGGAATAGGGAATTGGTCTAAATTATTCTTCTTTGTTGAAGAGTTACAACCAATTTCTCAAGAAGAAAAGAGGAATGATTTAGTGTACCAAAGATACAAGGATTTAGTATCAATTCAAATGGCAAGCCTTTGTCATGTAGCTGTTAAACCAGAGGTAATGCATTACATTGACCTTCTTGTTCCTATTTTCATTGAATGTAGAGTAGATGGAGAATGAATTATTCATGAAGCAAATGTTAGTAAAGTTGCATGCATAAATCCCATGTCCTTTGAGACTTATTATAAGCTCCCTTTACCTCATGTTGATATGCCTTCCTTAAGAGAATGGAAAAATTCCCAAAACCTAGATTCAGTTATTTCACCTTGGTTAATCCAAGGTTCCCATGTTTTTAGGACCCCTAATGGTGAGATTCCTATTACCCAATTTAGGGAAGGTATTAGGGTATCTATGATCTTATTGAATATGGATTTTTTTTCTCTCTTCTATAACTTCTGTGAGTAAGGTCTGGGTGTCTTATGTCCATTACATGTTGGAGTGGAACCTAACCCCTCCCATTGGAGACTTGATAAGTTTCTTCTTGGCCAAATAGTTTACAGCCATTAAGAGAAAAACTTCTAAACATTTCTTTATGATGTCTTACCTCTTAGACTCATTCCTTGCCTCTATTAATTTCCTTGGCATCTAAAAATTCTCCCCTGATGGTAGGACTATCAGTTCCCATCATTAATCCAAACTACATATTTTCAAATATAGGAATCATATGTAATTCATATGTGATAGTGTCTTCCCAATCATTTTTGAGACAATCACTAGTATTCATATGCATAAACTTCATCCTCTAATCAAAAAACAAGTGGAGACCATGGGGGATGTGTGGTTCTATCTAGATTGCACTATAATAAGGATAGAAGCAATCATGGTCTAGCCATACAGACTACCCATATAAGTTCCCAGTAAACTTGTAGAGCAATAAATTGCTTATCAAATCATCCAAGGCATAGATTGGCATTGTAAGAAGAATAAAACGGCTCATGTTCATCCCTTCCCACTAGACATTGGTAGAATTATAGTAAAATATTGGATGTAGTTGGAGATAATGGTGGTGCATAGGAACTCTTTTGATTTCTAATTAGATGATCTTTAGATGTGGGACCCCAATAATAGGGTGTCTAAACATATTCAAGATAGGAAGGTCCCAAAGATTGAGTACAAGTATCAACAAGGCGTCAAGGATGGTATTTAAACAAGGGAAAAGAACTTTTAATAAGTCCTATATAGGGTAAAAAACTACAACATAACCTTATAATGTATGCTAGTCAGGGATAATAAGCTTTCATGAGAAATATGGTAGTTACATCCTTTATAGTATCACTTGTTATCGGACCATCTGGGACTACACATCAAGAACCACCTCTTGAGGGACAATCTTCTAAACCTCAGGAGGAGAATTGACAAAGTCACCTTATATTGAGCAACTTGAAGATGTAAAAGGAAAAGGAAAAGATAAAAGTGAGGAGTCCAAGATTGAGCAAAGACCTATTAAAAGCCTCTAAATTTAGGCATCCCCATTGAAGCCTTATTACCCAATAGAAGTTATCAAATTAATTACTTTGAAAAATATAGAAATAGTGGAGAGTGCCCTTGTTAACATCATTACTACTTATGGTTTAGATAAGGAAGAAGACCCATCTAAGGAAGTAGGCAAAGATTTGGTTTCATTGAGCAATGGAAAGAGATAGGTAGAATTAGCCTTAGTTCCCATGGCTCCAAGAAAGAGGCCTAGGTTAACTTTCACTCACACCACTAGTGAAATAAACCTCTTTAGTGATGAGAATCCTATTTATGGACAAACCATTCCTAATTGGTTTGTTTATGGGAAGTTGTATAAAATCGCATTTCTTTCTCCTTCACTGGCTCTAACTCAAGTGGACATAGGTGTTCAAGATAATTTCAAATAATGGATTCAAGATATGTTGAACAAAAAAGTAGAAAGAAGCATCCAAATTATTCATAACAAGGAAAGCCAATGTGTTGGTACCCCATGATCCTTTGGAAGTTCAAATGTAGAGATTCTTGAATAACCACAAGTGAAAGAACATGATCCTCAAGTCCAATTTAATCTAGAGACATCAAATCTTGAAAGCATAGTGATCATGAAAGTCACTGTTGGTATTGAGGATTTCACCTTGCAAAAGGTGGAGCCATTTATAGGCTTAACTCTTATTCTAAGACAAGCAGTAGTGGAGCATCCTATTTTTCAAGAGGATGTAGCTAGTGTGGTACTGGCTCAATCAACAATGGCCTTGGATAGAGTTCAAGAATTTAAATAGAGGATCCTCAACTTGGAAAAATAAAAGCAATATTTAGAAGTTTAGGTCTTCTTAACAATTCCTAGAAACATATTTCAAATGCTAAATAAATCCTTGATAGATGCATTCAAGAATATGAAAAGCATTAAGTCTAGATTGAGTGCTTTAGACCATCAAGTTGAGATGGCACAAACCTTAATCATCTAGTGGTATAATTATCAAGCTCAGATGGAGGATCTCATCAAGGTGAATAAGACAAAGTAGGCCTTGAACTTCAAGGTTATCAAACTTAGACATCTGGACATCCTCATGGTAGTTTTTATGGAAGGACCCATAAAAGGAATTCCTAAAGGAATATTCTTGTTGTAAAATATATGATACTCTGTTAGCATATATATACTCTTTCTTGTCAAGTTGGCATATTTTTTATTGCATTATGGCTTTATATCAAGGACAACTATCCTTATCCACATCTAGATATTTTTGAAGGTTAACCGGTTAACCACCTATGTTTCCTATAAATAGGTAGATGATTACCATTTGTAAGAGAGAGTTTTTGAGAAATTGATACTAGGAGAATTTAATATAACAAAGGAATTCTAAAAAGACTGATTGTTTTTGTTAAATATTTATGCTATCTCTCAATTATAGGGATTTATCTTGAATTTGAGTGATTCTTATTATTTGAGTTACATTCTTTGTCATAGGGTTGTTAATTTGTGCTAAATTCTAAACTAACTATAAAGATATCAAATATGCTTCATTTTATTTGCTCTATATTTGGATGTACTTATGCTATCCAGATCATAACAACAAACAAGTGGAGATCATGTAGGTTTTTCCCATTTACATTTAAATATGCTACATATGAATGGTTCCTTAATTTACCTAACAATTGCATTATTTCATGGAATAATTTTGACACTATTTTCATTGATCAATTTGGAAAGATCATAAGCCCTTGTGTCATTTATCATCAATTCAAAAATATTAAGAGATATACTAGTGAACCTATTAGGTCATTCAATACCAGGTTCCAAAGGATGTTTATCCAGACCATAGATCCATATAAACCTAGTGAATCTTTAGCTTTGGAGGTTTATAAAGATGTTGTTGACCCCATGACTTATATATTTTTAAAGAGAGATATTCTGATTATCATCACATTGGCTTAAGCCTATTCTAAATTAGTGGTTATTAGTGACCAAATGCAACCCCAAGGACAGATGCCTTCTTCTATCCCAAATGTTAATCCTCAAATGCTTATATTAAACCTTTTCTGAAGTAATAACCAAAATACTCTAGCATTAAACCAATTTCCTACTTTGAATGTATTGCTTACTATTCAAGTTGTTCCTAATCAAAATTTAGGCTTCTTGAGCCATCAAGTTACCAATAGATTTCATGACAATGATCAGAAGGCTTTAGTGCCTATCAATGGAATTAACAATAAACAAAGTCAAAATGTTGAGGTTCTAAAAAATGAGAATGAATCTATATTGAAAATGGTATAAAAGCTTAGCACTAATTTTTTACAATTGAAAAAACAAGTTGGTAATGCTAATGACAATTCTAGAAGGAACTTCACTTTCCAAAAATTCAACAGACCCAAGAATAAGTTTCAGAATGATAGTTTCTAAAATAATAAAGCTAATGAGTCTTCCCTAGCAAAAATAATATGGATATAAACCTCACTGCTATTGCCTTTCCAGATTATTATAGGGTACAGGCTACTTCAAAACATGGTGAGATTGATTGTATTGAGTTTCATAAAGATTTTGAATCTTTTTAAGAAGAACTTGGCATGTTTGAAGTGGTTCCAAACAAAGAGGTTTCTATAAATTCTTATAAATCTAAACCATCTAACCAAGTGCATATGGTAGAAACATTTAATTTACCTTTTTAATAAGATAATGAGTCTAACAATATTCTTGAGGAAATTCTTGCATTCTAGCAATTTTTTAAGACATATCCTCTGAGAAATAGGGAACAAAAATAACCATTGACTACCTCTACCACTCCTAAAAATTATGGGACCCCTCCAAACACTATATCAAAGAATAATCCTGAGCCTCCTAAAGGAAGTTATTCTAAGTTAACATTAATTGTTGATCTTCCAAGAAAAGTTGGCTACAACATTGTGGAAGATATGAAAAAGATTAAATCTAATATCACTCTACATGAGCTAACTCAAATCATAAAACAAAGAGACTTATTCTTGGAATCTTTCTCAAAGAAAAGTGGGAAACCCCCTAAGAATGATAGTTTAAATGTAATTACACAAATGATCAAAGTAGAGTCCCCACCTTTTTAACTTATAGTCAGGATATTTAGAAAAAATGTTCATAATTATTTGTTAGATTCAAGAGCTTCAACCAACATTATGCCTGCTAGGATATATGAATAACTCAGGTTAATTCCAATCAAATTTGATAGGGTAGTCACTCAATTGGATAAATCTAGAGTTACGGTTGTAGGAGAATTATTAAATGTGTATATACAATTGGCTAGTGAATCAAGGGTTCAAAAATTCATTAATATCCAAGTGGTATAAATGCCTAGTGTTTATGGATTGCTTTTAAGTAGAGAATGGACTAAAGATTTAAATGGCTATATGTATACTAATTGTTCACACTTATGGTTTCCTTGGAAAGGTGTGACAAATCAAATAATATTAGAAAGGGAACCTCAAATGAAACACATGATAATAGAATATAATGTTGTTAACAAAAGGGTAAATTTCTTAGATTTTGATTTAGGAGTTTTCACTTTAGAAATTATAAAAGAACCAATATCTGAGAGTCCTCAAATGTGTGGTTTGTGTAAGTTATACATTGATGGTGCCAAGTGTAAATTATGATCAAGAGCTGGTATTGTATTGATGAATCCTTCAAAAAATAAATATCGTGCAGCTTATAAGTTACAATTTCCTTACACCAATAATTTGGCTAAGTATGAGGATCTCATACTTAGATTATAGTTTGCCATTAAACACAAATTTAAAGAACTCCTTGTCTATGGAGACTCTAAACTTGTGGTTAACCAAGTGAAAAGTAAGTACCAGTGAAAATTGTATTACTTAAAGAGATATAAGTTTAGGGTGTGGTATTTGATCAAATATTTTGATGCTTTCAACATCTTAGCTATTACAAGAGAAGAAAACAAAACTACTAATGAACTTGCCTCTACTGCAACTGACCTCACACCTAATCATGACTATCAAAGCATCATTATTAAGCTAATACCTTATCCTTTAGTTCCTAATAATATAAATCATTTCCAAGTTTTCAATGATGATCAACAAATCATAGATTTCTTAACTAATTATGGGGATTTTGAAGCTCACATTATTGATGAGATTGATGAAAATTCTCATGAGGAGGAGCTTAATGGTAAAATCATAAAATTAAGTGATAATAAGATACCGAAAGGGATGATTTCATTGGAAAGATTATTTGATTTTGAAAAAAAATTTGAAGTACCTAAGCAACCCAAGGTAAATGGTAAGGATTATCATGCAATGATTCTTGGCTCACATGATCAGCCCCAAATGGTGAATATAGGGAAGGCTTGCCCTAAAATAGAAAATAGGAAAGATAGAGAGTTGATTACAAAATAAAAGGATGTAATTGCTTGGTCTTATGAAGATTTGAAAATATTTGACCCAAGGATCATTACTCATACCATACCTCTTCAATAAGGTTGCAAACCTTTTAGATAGAAGCAAAGGCCAGTCAACCCTATTTTAGAACCCATGATTTCTAAAGAATTCAAAAAGATGTTGGATGCAAGGATAGTGTTTCCTATTAGACATTCTACTTGGGTGGCAAACCTAGTCCTAGTTAAAAAAAATAATGGAGAAATAAGATTGTGCATAGATTTTAGAAATCTATAGAAAGCATCTGAAAAGGATAATTATCCTTTACCTTCTCTAGACCAAGTTATCCAAATTGTTTCAGGATCTTCCATGATGTCCCTTTTGGATTGATTTTTTGGGTATAACTAGGTGCTTGTTACTCCAGAGGATAGGATGAAAATAAATTTTACTAGTAAATGGGGAGCATATGCTTACAAGAGAATGCCTTTTGGATTAATTAATGTAGGAACAAATTTTCAAAGGGCCATGGATCTTGCTTTCCAAGGTTTAGTGGGAAATTGTATCATCATATATATGGATGATCTTACAATATTTTCTAAAAATAGAGATCATTTCATACATTTGAGACAAGTATTTGATAGATTCAGGAGGTATGGCGTATCTTTTAACCTCAAGAAAATCATATTCAATGTCACCAAGGGAAAATTATTGGGACATGTCATTACTAAATATGGAATATTTGTGGATCCTAATAGAATAGATGCCATTTCTAAAATTGGGTTTCCCAATAGCTAAATAGAACTTAAGTCATTCTTTGGCAAGATTAATTTTGAGGAAGTTTATTTCAGGATTCATTGAGATTGTTAAACCTTTGAATGACATGCTTAAGAAAGATGCTATAATTTTTTGGAATCAAGAATCCAAGAAGGCCTTCATTAAAATTAATAAGGTAATTATTGAAGCTCCAGTCCTCATAAGTCTTGATTTTTCAAAGGATTTCTATCTATAATCATTTGCTTCTAAGCATACTATGGTTACACTGTTAACTCAAAAGGTTAATGGGAATGATCATCATATAGCTTTCATGATCACCAAATTTAAAAATGCACAAGTAAATTATTCTATGATTGATAAGCAAGCTTATGCATTAATAAAATCAATTAAAAAAATTTAGACATTACCTCTTTATAAATAAGGTGCATGTTATATTACTTGATCCAACTATAAAACTCATGTTGAATCAGAATGAGCTTGGAGAAAGAAGAGGCAAATAGATGGTAATTCTAAAATAATATGATATACAGATGACAATTGCCAAATTAGTGAAATGTCAGGGTATAGTTCAAATGATCACTAGTATTGACCCAAAATTTCATATCATGCAAGTAGATCAACAAAACTTTCAACCTAATGAGTGGTACGACTCTATTATCCATTTACTTATCAATGGTGTTTGTTCCCCAAGATTTATAAGAGATCAAAAGAGATCCTTAAAGTTAAAATTAGCTCATTACCTCATCAAGAATGGAGTCTTGTATAAGATGAACTTTGAGGGAATTTATTTGAGGTGTGTGTCCAAGGAAGAAGTAACTTGGATTATGACTACCTTTCATGAAAAATTAGAAAGTGGAAACCCTTTAAGAAGAAACAAAACTCATAAGATTCTTAGGGCTGGGTATTATTGGCCCAAACTCTTTAAATATGATTATAAGCATGTGAGGGACTATCATTCATGCCATATCTTTAACACAAAGGAACCAAAGGTACCCATGTGTTTACAACCTATGATGGTAGATAAACCTTTTGCATAATGGGGATTAGACTTTATTAAAGTAATAAACCCCAATTCTTATGAATGTCATAAGTTTATCTTGACTACTATAGATTATTATACTAGGTGGACTGAGGTAGTAGCCACTAAGCAATGCAGAATGGAGGAAGTGATAAATTTCCTAGAAGAAAATATTTGTACTAGATTTGGAAACCTAGTTTCTTTAGTATGTGGCAATGGATCTGCATTCAATTATGTTGAAATGATAGAATGGGATTATGACCAAGGCATTACACTCAATTTTTATTCTAATAAATATCCTAAATTAAATGGTGTTTTTGAATCCACAAACAAAAATTTGATGAAAGCTATCAAGAAATCTATTGAAGATAAACCTAGAACATGGCATAAACTTCTTAAGTTTGCATTATGGGTAGATCAAATTAGGACCAAACAAGATCTAAAAGCTTCACCATTTTTGTTGTTATATGGTTAGGATCCCATCTTTCCCATCACTTGAAGTTGCCTATGTTCACATTCATGTAGGAATACATGGAAGATAGTTAGGAACTTGTTAATTCTTGACTGTTAGACATTATTCAAATGGAAGATGCTAGAGAAAAAGCATTAATAGACTTTAGTAGGCACCAATAAACTATGAAAATATGGTTTGATAAGAGATATAAAGTGACTTTATTTAGATAGGGAGATTTGGTCCTTCTTTGGGACAAGGCATCATAACCCAAAGGTAAACATGGTAAATTCACTCCTTTGTGGATTAATCCTTACCAAATTGAAGAAATCTTGGGAAACACTAATTTAAGGTTGAAAGATCTCCAAGGAGTAGAGTTCACATTACCTAATAATGGAAAATATATCAAACATTACTTTGTTGTTTCCCCACTAGAGGTCTTCATAGAATAAATGTGTAAGATTGCTAAAATTACAATAGGTAGGATAGTTAGTTCTCTTTCTTGTTTTGTTTTTTTTCCTTGCTCAATTTGTGTATATTTGTTTTGTTTACATTTTTTTTCTCTTCTTCATGCTTGGTGATGTTCTTTGGTTGTGTTAAAGTCTCATGTTTTTATTTTTTGGTTTAGAATTTCTCAATAATGTGGGTATAAATCTTACAAAGGTGATCATGGCTAACAATGAAGTGGTATGAAGCAACCAGAGATATTGGTATAAATTGGTATAGGAATTTACTATCCAACATAAATTTAAACCTTATTCTGCATCAAAACTTGGTTTTAAGAAGAATAATATGTATACAATGTGAATTCAATTTATTAACTCATATTCATGTTTACAATTAAAACACATCCTTGTCATGGACTAAAGTTTTAATTAAAGGGGAGAGTATCTTGATGTTAGGACATTTAACCAAATCCTTAAAAATAGGATGTATTAGTTTCAAACCTTTGAAAAAGGACCTATAAAATGTAAAAAAAGGAGAGATCATTACAAAATCTATGGAAATAGAAGCAAAGGTGGTTCAGGTAATCTCCACTGGGGCTATGGACACCTGGCTGGCAGTGGAGCAAGAACTTAAGTGGAACCAAAGGTATCTCTATCAAGGCTATAAAAACTTGGATGGTAGTAGAGAAATGCCTAAGCCTCCCCTAAATTAAGAGTTATTATGCTTAAATAATATTTAAAATCACTCAAAGTTAAGTGTAATGGACCAAAAAGATATGAACCTAGACGTTATTTCTTGAAATTCATGACAAATAGTAAGTGGAATTAAAGCACACATTTCATGTTTATGTTTTAATATCTAAGTTTAAATTTTATACATAAGGAATTTGTTGCAAACTAATAGTTGATTCAGAAGAGAATATATGTCCAAAAAGGGATAAAATCTATGTACGAGTTTAAACCAAAGCTCTGTGTTCCAACATATTGCTATGTTGCCCTTGTGAGTCACCATTTGTTGAGACCAACACCCCCCATTTTATTTTGGAAAGGGGACCCATGTGATTGTTTTTCAAGCTTATATATCTTGGAATAAGTGTGAAATATTGTTTTATCATGTTTTGATGTTGTTAAAAATCAGCTTAAAGGTAATTAATTATAGGTTCTATGAAAGAAGGTAGGGTTACCAAACAATAAACCCTAACGATTTAAATTTAAACATTCACGAGAAAGTCCACAGGGAAATTTTATGCATAATAAAGTTTTATCTTAAAGTTCATGTGCTTTTGTATATATAACACTTTACACTTGTTCACTAGATTTGATCTAATGGTGTCTCAAGCTTGAAGTCTTTTAGAAAGGCATACAATTAATGATTTAGGCCCCAGTGAAGATCCAATAGTGATCGCTTGATCAAAGATTTTAAATCTAATGGTGAAAAAGATAAGTTTCATTATTTTAAGACTAATAGGTTTACCCCCCATCATTTGACATTTATGAGTACATATTTGATGATACCAAACCCATCAAATTTAAATTGAAATAGAAACATTTTATTGTCTTAAAATTGGTAGGTTTGCCCCCACCATTTGACATCTACGAGGACGTATTTGATAGGATAAAACTTGTAAAATTTAACATAGACAATCTCCAAATATTTAATATCTCATGATGGTTTTACATGTGGCATTTAGTTATTAGATCAATTAGTTTCATTATTTTAAAATTGACAGGTTTGACCCTATCATTTGACATCTGCAAGGATGTATTTGATGGGACCAAACCCATCAAATTTAAATTGAAATAGAAATATTTTATTGTCTTAAATTTTAAAGGTTTGCCCCCATCATTTGACATCTATGAGAATGTATTTGATAGTATTGAACCCATCTAATTTAACTTAGACAATCCCTAAAGCTTTGAGATCTTTCAATGGTTTTACATATAACATTCAATTATTAGATAAATTAGTTTCATTATTTTAAAATTGATAGGTTCACCCACATCATTTGATGCTTATGAGGATGTATTTGATGGGACTGAACCCATCAAATTTAAATTGAAACTTAAATATTTTATTGTCTTAAAATTGAAAGGTTTGCCCCCATCATTTGACGTCTATGAGGACGTATTTGATAGGACCAAACCCATCAAATTTAACCTAGATAATTTTTTAAGCCTAATCAAAGGGGTAATTTATAAATACTTTTTAATAGATTCTTGGTTTTCTTATGAAGATAAAATTGAGTAAAATCTTAGCCTAAGTCTTTTTATTGATTAAAAGGGTAAGCTTATTGCAAGATCCAATGGTGATTTCTTGCTTGCTTGATTTGATCCAACAGTGCAAGCTAATTAAAGACTTTTCAAAGGCCTCTAAAGCTTGAAAGATGGCATAATTAATAATATCAAATATCAATAAGAAATGAAATGTAAGGACCAAGATTTGGCTTGTCAAAGCAAAATAAAAGGGACTTTTTGAAAACCAACAGTCACTCTTCAAATGGAATTTATGAAAATTGCCATGAAAGGAATTGAACCTTGCCACATAAGCTCTACATACATGTGGAAGATCTACATGAAAGATATTTCATGATTTAAAAACATAGGAGAGATGATAAGAAATTTTTCATCATATCTAAGGCATGTATGAGATCAAACTTGGATGTTTTGGTCATTAAAGTAGAAAAACCCTAAACCCTCCATAAAGAAGGCTATAATTAGTTCAAATTAATTAGATGACACTTGAGATAATCACAAACTAAATTTAGAGTAGGTGCCTTAGGGATAACTTTGATAGCTTTTCCATTACAATACAATATTATCAATGGTATTAAGTAGGAAATAGATGAAGATTGAAGTAGAGCTTTATCTAACTTTAGATGGTGAAGGAAGGTTCTTTAGAGACACAGAGTTAGATTCAACAACACTGAATGTATAGGGAATAAGGAATTGGTCTAAATTATTCTTCATTGTCGAAGAGTTGAAACCAATTTATCAAGAATAAAAGAGAAATGCTTTAGTATACCAAAGATACAAGGATTTAGTATCAATTAAAATGGTAGGCCTTCATCATGTAGATGATAAACCAGAGGTAATGCATTGCATTGGCCTTCTTGTTCCTATTTTCATTGACTACATAGTAGATAGAGAATGGATTATTCATGAAGGAAATGTTAGTAAAGTTGCATGCATAGCTCCCATGGCCTTTGAAATGTTAGTAAAGTTGTATGCATAGCTCCCATGGCCTTTGAGACTTATTACAAGCTCCCTTTACCTCATGTTGATCTTTCTTCCTTAAGAGAATAGACAAATTCCCAAAACTTGGATTTAATTCTTTCACCTTGGTTAATGCAAGGTACCCATGTTTTTAGGACCCCTAATGGTGGGATTTATATTACCCAATTTAGGGGAAGTGTTATGGTAGATATGACATTATTGAATAGGGCCTTTAGTACCTCTTATACAACTTATGTGAGTAAATTCTGGGTGTCTTATGTCCATTACATTTTGGAGTAGAACCTAACCCCTCCCATTAGAGACTTGATAAGTTTCTTCTTGGCCAAATAGTTTATAGCCATCAAGAGAAAAACTTCTAGACATTTCTTTATGATGTCTTACCTCTTAGACTCACTCCTTACATCTATTAATTTCCTTGACATCCAAAATTGGTCCCCTAATGATAGGATTACCATTTCCCATCATTACTCTAAATTGTATATTTTCAAATATAGGAATAATATGCAATTCATATGTGATGGTGTCTTCCCAGTCATTTTTGAGACAATCATTATTATTCCTATGCCTAGACTTCATCCTCTAATAAAAAACAAGTGGAGACCATGGGGGATGTGTGTTTCTATCTAGATTGCATTATAATAAGGCTAGAAGGAGTCATGGTCTAGCTATATAGACTACCCATATATTTTACTAGTAAACTTGTAGAGCAAGAAATTGATTATAAAATCATCTATGGCATAGGTTGGCATTAGAAGAAGAATAAAAGGCTCAGGTTCATCCCTTCCCACTGGACATTGGTATAATTATAATCAAAGATTGGAAGAAATTAGAGATCATGGTGGTGCATAGGAACTCTTTTGATTTATATTTAGATGATCTTTAGATGTGAGACCCCAATAATAGGGTGGCTAACCATATTTGGGATAGGAAAGTCCCAAAGATTGAGTACAAGCATCAACCAGGTGTGGGGGTGGTATTTACACAAGGGTAAACAACTTTGAATAAGTCTTATCTAGGGTTAAAAACTAAAACATAATCTTAGAATCGAGGCTAGTTAGGGATAATAAGCCTTCAAGATAAATATGGTAGTTAAATCCTTTACAGTATCACTTGTTGATAGGGCCATCTAAGACTACACATCAAGAACCACCTATTGAGGGACAATCTTATGAGCTTAAAGAGGGATAATTTATAAAGTCACCTTAGATCAAGAAACTTGAAGATGTAAAAGTAAAATTTAAAGCTAAAAGTGAGGAATCCAAGATTAAGCAAAGTCCTATTGAAAGCCTCCAAATTTAGACATCCCCACCAAGGTTTTCTTCCCCAATAGAAGTTATCAACTTAATTGCTTTAAAAACTAGAGAAATAGTGGAGAGTGCCCTTGTTAACATCATGGTTACTTATGGTTTGGATAAAGAAGAAGACCCATATAAGAAAGTAGGTAAATATTTGGTTCCATTGAGTAGTGGAAAGAGACATGCAGAATCAGTTTTAGTTCCCTTGGCTCTAAGAAAGATGCCTAGGTTAAATTTCACTCACCCCACTAGTGAAATAAACCTCTTTAGTGATGAGAATCCTATTCATAGACCAACCATTCCTAATTGGTTTGTTTATGGGAAGTTGAAAAAAATCCCATCTCTTTCTCCTTCATTGGCTCTGAATCGAGTGGACATAGGTGTTTAGGATAATGCCAAACCATGGATTCAGGATACATTGAACAAACAAGCAAAAGGCAGGATCCAGATTCTTCATAACAAGGAAAGTTACTAGCTTGGTACCCTAGGAGCCTCTAGAAGTTCTAATGTAGAGATTCTTGAACAACCACAAGTGAAAGAACTTAATCCTTAGGTCTAATTTAATCTAGAGACATCAAATCTTGAAAGAGTAGTGACTAAGAAATTCAATATTGGTACTAAAGAATTAATCTTTCAGAAGGTGGAGCCATTTACAAGCTTAACTCCTATTCTAGGACAAGCAATAGGGGAGCATCCTATTTTTCAAGAGGATGTAGCTAGTGTGGTATTAGCTCAATCAACAATGGCCTTGGCTGGAGTTCAAGGATTGAAATAGAGGATCCTCAACTTGGAAAAATAAAAACAAGATTTGGAAGCTAAGGTCTTCTTGAAAATTCTTAAAAATATATTACAAATGTTGAATAAATCCTTGATGGATGCATTCAAGAATTTGAAAATCATTAAGTCTAGATTGAGTGCTTTAGACCATTAAATTGAGATGGCATAAACCTTAATCATCTAGTGGAAAAATTCTTAAGATTAGATGGAGGAGCTCATCAAGGTGCATAAGACAAATCAAGCCTTGCACTTCAAGATTATCAAACTCAGACATCTAGATATCCTCATGGTAGTTTTTATAGATAAACAAGAAGATTTGATCACCTAGAGTAGTGATGTTAAGGACTTCAACAAGAGAGACATAGATTTGATAAACTATATTAAGAAATGTCTAGGAAATCTATTAAATAACCCTTCTCAAACCACTACTTTAGGCTTGATTTATGATGAAGAATTCAAGCAAATGGTTGATAACCACATCCATGGCATCATAAATAGCCAAGGTCATTTAGCTAAGGACAACTAGAAAATCATTGATACCATTACTTTTTTAGGGAAGCAAATTGTAGAAGTATAATGTGTCAAGGAACTTGTATCTTAGATAGATAGAGAATTTGACAAGTTAATGGATAAAGAATGGGATTGTATAATGAAGCCTAAAGTTGATTTTGAGTTGATAAAGGAGCAAAGGTGAAGGACTTTTTTAGATAGGGTTAATTTGAAGGACCCATCAATGGAATTCCTAAAATAATATTCTTATTATAAAATGTATGCTATGCTGTTAGAATATACTCTTTATTATCAAGTTGGCATGTTTTTTGTTATATTTTGGCTTTATATCAAGGACAACTATCCTTATCCATATCTAGATATTTTTGAAGGTTAACCGGTTAACTGCCTATGTTTCCTATAAATAGGTAGATGGTTACCATTTTTAAGAGAGAGTTATTTTGAATTTGAATGATTATTATTGTTTGAGTTACATTATTTGTCATAGGGTTGTTAATTTTTTCTAAATGCTAAATGGACTGTAAAGATCTCAAATATACTTCATTTTATTTTCTTTATATTTGGATGTACTTATGTTATCTAGATCATAACAACAAACCTTTAAAGTAAATTTGGTTCTTACTTATGATTCATAATTTTCCTTTGAATTTTACTTGATTTATGATATAATTTGATCTTATGCTATTTTATAACATAAATTGATTCAAATGTTCTCAAAGTAATTAGAATTTTATCATAATATTTGAGATGAAACCTGCAATCATGTTTTTCTTCTTTACCCTTCCTTGTTTCTTATTTTATCAAGATTCACTCCATCTTAAAAGTCATTATTAATAATAATTTAGTTTGACTACCAAATCCTCAAAATTATTAAGTATTCAAATAGTATAGACCCTGGTGGCTCCCAACCACCAAATCAAATAAATATTGTGGACAGTTTTCATAATTTTCTTCTATTCCACCATAGACAATCACTGAATAGTCACAAAATATAACTCATGCCATGGATTCTCAAAATCCTAAAATGAGAAGTGTTCTTCAACACTAAGAGCACCTATGGTACAATTAAAAACATCAACACCTCCCAAGGAGCATTAAAAAGTGTAAAATTAATTGGAGGTACATGACATTCAAGTTTTATTATAAATCCATGGAAATGGTATGGACATCATGGATAAAATCAAATATTTTGGCTAATTTTTTATGATAATGTTGAACATATAAGTTTCTTGATTGAGCTTGGGCCATTGTTAGTTATCATCATAAGCTAGAAAAATAGTACATGTTTGTGAATCATAAGGTGGGATGCCTAAATCACTAAATTTATGTGGTGACATAGTTAAAGGATCTTGAAATAATTTTTCCACTCTATAGTCATTACACATGAAATCATCTTCTATCTAGGGTGATTCATATGTATTACATGGAGGAGGGAAGTTAGTGATCTCATAAATGAGAGGGATGGTATGATCATGAGGTAATAAGGAATGAGGAAACCACTTTGAGATTTAAGGAGGTATCTTGGTATTATTTCATTTATTTTACAAATCATTAGGCTCATCCTCATAATAATTAGCAAGAGTGACATGTAAATCAAGATTAATATTGATGAATTTGAGAAAGGGGCACTATTAATCTTTAGAAAGTGGGAATCCTATATTGAGATTTAGGATTAGGAATATGAATACTCCATGGGTTAGTTTTGGACTCATGTTTATACCATTTTCCATTATGAATGAACTTGATGCATTATCTTCCAGAAGAGGTGATAGCCATCATGCGATGAGTCCATGTGTATCTTAGGAGTATATTGTAAGATAACAATAAATTGGGGACCATAAGTTTATTACGTATAATTTTGGGTCAAATAATAAGAGGGAGCGAAATATAACCAAGTGGATTTTTATTTGTCTTATCAAATCCATGACATGTAAAATGAGTTTGCTTGAGATGATCTTTGGTATATTCAAGTTCTTAAATGATCCAAAGAGATGTCACATCAATGTTTGACCCTTTGTGTAATAATAATTTAAAAAAAAGGGTGGTATTAATGACTATTTTAATAAAGAGGTGTGGATCATCTGCTCAAAATGGGATTTCATCATTGATCATGTCTTCTTCGAGGAACTCTCTGGAAGGTTTCAAAGAAGGAGAAATAGATTTAATTGTATGAAATTTTATTGGTTGAGGCTCATGAGAAGATGGGTCTTGTTTTAATGGATATGGTTCTTTGATTTCTTGGATTTATTTCATTAGGAACTTACGATGATAAGGAGAGGTTCAAACTAGCTCCATGAGAGGATTTTTTCAAGCCATAGAATTGAGTTCTTCTAAGAAGTTCCAATGAGTTTTTGAAGAAGAAGAATTAGTACGAGGCTTGGAAGGTAAATTTTTTAAGGAGTAAGCAAAGTGGTTGGGGGTTCAAAGTGAAGAAGTGGTTCCCTATTAGTTTCTGAAGATAAGTGAGATGTATTAGTATATTTGATACGTTACTCTTCTAAAGATGGTTTCTTTGGTTTGGTGATGTGATCTTTGTGGGTTGGTTTACATTGATAATTGACATTAGTTACATTGATGTATTGGGAATTGGTGTATTATTAATCATAATCAACATCAATCACATAAATATCCTTATTTTCTTATTGAGGGTTAGATGTAGAGAAAGATTTTGGGTTTTTAGAAGAATAATCTTTGGAAGCTTATTTCTTTTGATAAGTGTTAACATATTCTTGATTATGAATTTAAATCATGGAATCATGATTTAATGAATAACCAAGCATAACAAAAAAGGATAATTTTGTAATCCCTTAATATTTTTCATGGGAATCACCTATATCAATGTGGAACCAACAAAATTTAATAGGATCATACTATTTAGGGGGATTCTGAGGGTACATGAATGGTTTGGAGGGTGTTAAAAATTATTTCATTTGTTGCATAGTTAATGGCATATGAAAAGGTTGGGGATTGTCTACTTTAGCTACTCTTAGTTTGGTTTGAGTAGGATTTATGATTATCACAATAGTTGAATGTTGGAAACATCCCTTGATGATTTTAATATTAGGTTAAAACCATTTCATTAATAAGTCTTGATTCTTAGCTTGGTCAAGATCCTAATTTAACATTTGGGAAGTAAAATTTTAAACTTCATATTGGAGTGAAGGTGTTAATGTTGTTATAAAGAGTTTAAACAAGTTATCATCAGTCATGTTGTGATCAACCTCATGAGCCAAAGATTTCAATCATTTGATAAAATAATTAGTTGATTCGATATGGGATTGTTTAACATTGATGAAATGACTAAGGAAATTTTTGGGAAGATCATTGTGTTGGAATTCCTTAACTAGAGGATTGACTAAATCCTCTAATTACCATATATAAGGTTGGTGAAGTTGGCTATACCATTATAATACATCACTGGTGAAGGTTTTAATTAAAATTTTGGTTAAGGCAAAAGTATTATTTTAGATCCACTCTTTATAAATATTATCGAATGTTTTAATAAAAGATGCAAGGTCTTAAGTCCCATAATATTTAATAATTGGAGATATATTACCAATATCAATATAAACAATCAAAGGGGATAAAGTCTCATTTTTTATGTGTTGAAACATCTTATTGTGCATGATATGTTTGGTAATGACATTGCATGTGGCATCTCTAAGAGGTAGAGGGGGAAATTTTTGATTATTTTGAGGGAGAAGAATGGGAGGTTGAGTAGCCATGTTGATAAAATGATGTTTTAGTTTCATCATTTGGAAGGTGTTATATGTTGGCAAGATGTTCATTTATTACACTATTTGTGCAAGAATATGATCTGTATCAATTGGTGGGTTAGTGTTTGTAGGAGGATTACAAAAATTGGTATTAGGGGGAGGGTTGATAGGTGGTGGATTCCTTATGGGGTTATTTAATAGGCTTGTGTCAACTACCCCCACATTATGGTGAGATGTTTGAATATTGGAATTTTCTTGATAAGTATGAAAAGGATATGAACCACTAATCTCATCAATTTGAGTGATTTGAACCATGTTGAAGTTGAAAGATGAGGGAGGAGAAGAGGTGCTCTAAGAGTGAGGATCCTCTTGAGAAATGAAGGTAAGAATAAAATAACATCACATATAGTTTATAAATGGATTTAGGTTGTCCAAAAATATTATAATGGGGGATTTCATGATGCATAAAAAAATAATTTGAGATCAATAAATAAGGGGAAATAGAGATAGGTTTGGCCAGATAAAGAATAATATAGACCAATAGGTATAAAGTTGACTGGATCGACATAGTATGTGAATAAAGTTCATAAAATATGGAACAAAAGGAAATAGTCAAACTAGTCAACTGTGTGCTATAAAAGAGAAAATTTAAATAGGATAAAGAGATACATAGTCATATGGGTCTATTGTGTATTGCATATGAGGAAACTAAATAGATGAAAAAGATGCAAATTTGAATGGGTTGATAGTGTACTTTGAAATGGGAAAGAGTTTTCAAGATAAAACCTAATCAAATGAATTTTAGCATATAATCAATTGGATCAATGTGATTGATCCAATTTGAACACATAACACAAACCTTACACCAATGCTATCTAATGCAAATTTTACAATACAAAATATAATGATCAAAGAGCAAGCATCAACTTGAAAGTAAATTATAAATAATTGGTCATTCCTAAGTTTTATTAAGTTATAATGAAGTTTAAATATAATGTGATTGGAATTTGGTTATAATAAAGAACTAGAAAGAAATCTAAGGATGGTTTCAGGAAGTTTAGGCTAAAAGGGATCTGTATTAGCAATGGTAATAACTTGGTATTGGGGTTTACCCATAACTTTAAAATACCATAGAGATAAGGATGTCAAGTTATTTGCCAATATATAACATCAACCACATGTTTATACTTGGCTAGAAAACCAAGTCATCTTCCCCCTTGGTGATTAAATCTAAGTAGGGATACCTTGGGAAGATAAATGGCTAATGATTTTTGTGTGTAAATTAATTTGGAAGTATGTGAAAAATATAAAAATAGTGTGACTAAATTGGTAATTTGAAAAACCACCTAATTAATCTATGTTTGTTACTCTAAGCATGTAGGCACCTAAAAAAAATGGTGAATTACTTACTAGCAAAAAAAAGGTAAATTCCTTGATTGTGAAGAATAAAAAATTAGTTTAGGTGATATTTTATGCAAATAATGCACAATAGAGTCAACTAGGTTGTTACTATTCTATGAAATCAATATTTTGAAGAATATAGTTGAATAGGCCAATTGTGTCTTTTGGATAAAAAATAGGCTATATAACCATGTCGAGCTAGTTAACCCAGTTGGTTGTAGGGCTATAATTTATAGACTATAAACTTGTGAAAAATAATACTAAAATAGAAGAATTGAAATGATAGAGAACGTAAGAATTAAATGTGGTCAGTTTAAAATGTTTAGATTACCAAATTTTATGTTGTGATTCTTAAACAATAATTAAAATTTTCTACTAATAGATTAGATTGGATCGATAGAGTTTGTAAAACTTGTGAGCTGAAAAAGAAGTTATGAACATAGTCAACTAGATTTACTATGTTTGAAGACCTATATGCTAAAGAAGAATAATTGTGAATAGAGTATACTACTTTAACCATGTATGAAAATCTATAATTAAAAAATAATACTTTTTCAAGCTAATATATCTAGTCACTTGTATTTGGAGAAGACCTATACATATAGAATGGAGTCATTTGGGAGTGATTATGTGTTAAACATACACATAGACTATTATAACTATATTTAAAGGTTTGATACAATACTAAAAAATATAAATATATAATATAATGATAAAATGAAAGTGTGAAAGAAAACCTACAAGGGTTTAATTCATATTGGGTTCACCAGAATTTATACAAATGGAAATACAATTAATCTATTTATCAATCCTATCTTGGAGAAGATAAATCCTACTAACATTTCCCATTGTTGATACATTATATATTTAGGGTCATGACCAAGATGTATCTACTAAACCTAACCAAGGATATTTTACCAAAATAACATCACTAAAGAAGGTTTGAAATCCTCTAGTCAAGCAACACTATGTATTAACCCTAGTTAGGTCTTATGTTTGCATATTCACAAAGTAAATGACAAGTAAAGTATAATCTAGTCCTCACCAAAGCTTGTGGCACAAATTAGGGTTAATAAAAATAATAAATAAACATGCATAGGATAATCCTAATTAATCTATGTATAGGTAAAACCCTAATGCATGGAGATATAAATATATTCAAAATCCATTACTTATGCTACTTCTATATACTAAAATAGAGGAGTAAAGTTAGAGATACTTATCTTGAAGATTAACTCATCGAGACTCAATCTCTCCTTGGCCAAAGGTGTTTCACAAGAGGTTGTTATGGTTTGTAAAAATAAATAAGAAAGGTGAAAGCATCCAAGAATTTTCCACAAGACAAGATTCTTTTCCAAGTATAAACCCTAAGAAATAACTCCTCAAGTAGAATGGTGGAAGAGCATATTGAAAAAAAGAACAAATTAATAATTAACTTTTGTCTCTCTCTATGAAATATGGCTGAATATAACCCTAAAAATTTCTTTAATTTTATTTTATAGGGTCATCCTAATTGACTTTGTATCATTATTTGTTAAAAACAAGTTAGGTCCTAGTCTAGGTCAGCCAAAGATAACCTAAACCCATAACATGTTTTTAACAATTTGAATGTAGGGTTATCCTAGGCTGACAGTGTAATGTAAACTATAAAAAAGGGTTCTAGGTTTAGGTAGGTGCTAATGAAGGTGGTGAAATGTTTGGAAGAATGTGAAATAGAGGAGGAAAGGCTTAGGGAAGTACATAGGAGAAGGTTGGATTGGTAGCAAGTGGTGGTATAGGGGACAACAATCGTTCGAAGAACCAATGCTCTACCCACCCCTTTCCTAGTGCACCCTTTTAGGTGTGCACTCAAAAATATTGAGACTCGATAGGTTATTACAAGAGAGAAAGTATCATTAATTGATAAATTTTGAAAATATTATGTGTATACAAATATAAGTACCACATATTGAATGAATTTGGAGAACATACTTCCAAAGCATTCATTCACTATAATTTGATAACTATGCCAAGTGTGTTTTGATTGTGTATATCATGTTTATTAACATTCCCCTACTAAAATTCCCCCCTTTTGGGAGGATTTAATATAGTTCTTATTGGTGGTATCCTCATAAAAGTAATAATGAATAATTATATTGATAACATTTGACTTGGTAATATTATTATAATGTTGTGGCCAAGAATTTAAACATTATTTTTGGTACTATATGGAATGTATCAAGATATTTGTGTAGAAAAAAATTTAGTGATTTTTTTAAATGATTGATTTTTTTTTAATTTTTATATAATATAGAATGGATCATTTTTTATATCCCAACGCAACTTATGGTATTGAATTTGGAAAACTAGGGTTCAAGATATGGTCATTTGAAGTTGTGCCAAAGTGGTATATTGGGTGGGTTGTAATATAATTTTGAAATGATTTTCATTTTGAATTTTTGTAAATTTTTATCTCTTAGTCTATATAAGAACACATGAAATATCTCCTCGTCATTTTTAATTTGATGTACTCTGAAGTACCTTAGCTAGCCAAGATTTTTCTAAGTTGGTAAGTAACTTTATGATAATTTATTTGTATTTTTTGTTAAATTTCCATTTTGAGTCTATTTTTAAGGATTTTTCATAGGAGGTTAGATGCTTACATTAGTTTCCTAAACTCTTACATCAAAAAAATGATGTCATTGTCCACTTCTAGCTGATAATGTTTGATGTTATTGTCTATTGTGGGCATTAATGTCTAATGTTTCTATCCTATATGGACACTGATATCTGATGCTAATGTCTTTGTATTTAGTGTTAAATGCAATAATATTTATAGATTTTTGTAACAAAATATGATCACTAACAATTTTTTATTATTTATTTCTTAATTGCATAAGGATGTTCATATTTGAGAGTTCTAGCATAGTTCACATTATTTGACATTGGCAGATGTAGGTCTAGATGTAGTTGACTAGGTTGTTATTGATTAGGTGAGATTAGGGCATGTGGCCTACTTGAGATAGATAATGTATTATATCCACCTCCTCATGCCATAAAAAATATGTGTAATCTAGATACATGTAAATTATGGCTTCTTACTTGTGAGATAACCATCACCTTAGAGGATGTATATCATATGTTTTAGCTAATGAGTAGGGGTGAGTGAGTCTAGGTTACTGGTGATGGTATCAATGGATATTTTTATTACCCTCATGCATATTTTATCAATTGTAGGGATCCTAATTCAAAGATGAGTAGTATGGTTTAGTTTTTTGACATTATTAAAGGTGATGTTCCATAGCTACAAAATTTTATTTATATGTTATAATCATCATTTGTAGCTATGGAGGGTGGGACAGTAGATATTTCTTATTATATGTATTATATATTTCATCACATTGAGATGGATAGGACCAGGTATTCATGGGCTTATACTATACTGGCCCACTTATATAGGTATCTCTATATATTTATACTAAAGAGCCATGGTAGGGGTATTAGAGCAGTGACTTTGTTATATGTATGGGCTTATGATCATATCATAAAAGTACAACCAGTTGGTGGTTTCCTCCTTAGATGGGATCATCCACAAATTTTTATAGAGTGGTGGGTATTCCCATATTTTATACTTCATACCATGATGGAATACCAAATTACCTTAGATAGGATATTTCTAGATCATCTTATGTGGCATCCTTACATGACTTTTTTTGGGTGGCCTAAGGATGGCCATGAGTTACTAAGGGTTCATGTTAGTATGTGGTTGATTGATTGGTTTCCTAGTATGTATGATTTTTTTCAATATGATCAAGTTTTAAAATGGTTTATGATTGAGTATGGAGTTCCTTTGGCACCATATCCATGGCATCACACAATATAGAGTGGTCATAAGCCACATGATAGGCCAACATCCACTGCTATAGATCTAACCCATTCTTAGGTGATGAGTAAGATCTCATGGTTACCTTAGCAATATGAGATTATTTTGGGTTCACTAATGGGTATGTGAAGTGGTGGGACAGTTCTAGATCACCTTTGTTGTTTCCTATAGTTACAACTCTAGGTACCATTCCTTCAACACAAGGTGGTGGTAGAGAGATAGGTAATGATGTAGGAGATGATGTTCATGCATGACCAACACAAGTAGATGAGGTGGACATTAGAGCCACATGTGAGTACCATGGTTTTGAGTTTTTCATTTTATTTGGTTATGAACTTATATAATGTTTATACATGTCATTAACTGGTGTATTATCTTAAATGTGTGTAGGCAACTAGGAGTGGTCAACCATGGTGGATTAGATGATTTAGGCCATTACTCATAGTTTGCCTAAGGACATATCCTAAGATGGATTTATTTAGAGAGTTGTTGAAATTTTCAATTTACATACACTATTATTTGATCTTGTTTCTATATTTATGGAAACACACCATACTATAATAATGAAATGTGAGGAGTTACATATGGATTTGGATAGATAGACCATCCCATAGTGGAGTTTCACTAATATTGTGTGGACACTCATTGATCATTATGATGTTTTGAGATGGGATCATGAGTAAAAAATGATGTGGCTAGGTGATTTCAAGGAGAAAGTATGCATGCTATCACGTGCATGCGTCCCACTATTTGATCTTGGTACATCTACCTCTAGATGTGTTGGATTTTTAAATATTGATAGTGATGAAAATTATACCTCAGTGGATATGCCCCTGACTTATGATCAATATTCTTATTTTTATAAAAATTGTATAAGATTATATTTATATGACATTTCTCACATTAATTTTATTTGGTATCAAATATAATTTCACTATTTTATTCTTTGTTAGTCATTTTGTGGTTTTTGATTTCATTTGAATTCCATGGTATATGTTGTGGATATGTTAAAAGGTGTACAAAATATTTAAATTTTATGAAATAGTTGTATTATTTGGATAAGAAAGTTATCATCATATGAAATATAACCCTACAATAAACAAGAATGCTTTATAGTAATGATCATGTGGTAAAGTAACTATCAAGTTTGCTTATGTATTCAACTCTACTATAATTATAGGCATAACTGGTGAATCTTTAGGTACATGATTATGAACCCAAATATGTGGTGTGGGTAAACCCCCTCCTCATGTGCCTCTATTAAATACATGATCAACCAATGGTTACTTGGTAGGATCAGTGTGGGAGTAATCAGTGATGGTAGAGGGCATACTAGGATAAGGATTTTTGCTAGTGCGCATCCTCTACGAAGATCAATGGACCATGTATTATTTATAGGATCATCATGGGATATTTTGAACCTATTAGATGATCCTCCAAGATAATTATGTGAATGAGGTATTGATGCATCTTTTTAAAATGAAATTATTCTCTGATATGTTGACTATGTAAGCTTTTGCTTGAGAGAAAAACACTCATTATATTGATGACAATTAATATCATGAAAAGTGCATTATGATGTCCTTTTACCTTTTAAAATATATGAGGTGGGTAATGTGAATTATGAGGGAGCCAAATTATTTAATCCAAAAAAAAATTAATATATAATTTTGTCTATCTCGGTACCAATGAAATTGAAGAGACTAGAATTTTGTGGTACTATTTGGCCTAATTGTGATAGGTACTCTAAAAACATGTTCCTTTCCTTTGTTCAACACTTTAATTATTGGTGTTTTGGTAGGTACCAATCATTATAAATAACATTTTTAAGTGGTTCATGATACTTCATAAATTATTTTTGTTACCTTAAAACATGATTCTTATCATGCTTGTTTTTTATGGAATAATAGGTAATCAAGTTTGTGTTTCATTAAAGCACCTGCATATTTATGAACATCCCAATATAAGGTATTTAATGAAATAAAGGGATTATGAAATTATATCTCCTTAATTTGATAAAGAATACCCCTAATAAATATAAATTATACTTCCAAATCTAAAGGTGTATATTTTAAGAAATAAAAAGCATCCTTAAATCATATAATAAAGTCTTGTATAGACTCATTCTCATTTTGGGTCAATTCTTAAAATTTTTATAATGGTAACTTAGGTAAGGTAAAATTATGAAAATATGATAGGAATAAATCCTTAATATTATTTAAAGTTTATAAGGAACCATTTGGAAGGATATAAAACTAGTCAAGATCCCTTTTTGTTAAACTACAATGGAAATCTTTTAATACCAAGCTTCCATTTTAGGCCCAATGTCCAAAGGAGTGTATATATTGTTACAAATGAATATAAGGATCCCTTGAACATTGAATAAGGATAAATTTGGCATGATAACATTCTAAGGATAAAGATATTAAAATACATCTTGATCGATAGGTTGTTCTTGTAATGTATTCTCCTCAAAATGATCCTAGTGAGAAGAAACTTGTTCTTGTAAGAGTGTTGACTTATTGTTTCAAATATCCCATGGTGGTCATGATAGATAACATATCATAAGGAGAGGCTAAAGTTTTTTTAGAGGTTTTAAAATACCATTCACATGAAACATATGAATGGTACGATCTATACTACTCTCGAGAGGAGAATACTCTCGAGAGGAGAATCATCACATGGCTTTGTAACATTTGGTAAAGGAGTACCCATGGTTAAAGACCTAAGTATATCAAGTTTTATATTACTAAGGGTAATACCATTACCATTACAAGATGCTACTTTACTTAGAATTTGGTTAAATTTAATAATAATAATAATAATAATAGGGGAAATAATTTCACTTGTAAAAATTTGATCTTGTTTATCCAACAATGTAAAAGAGGGAGGAAAAGAAACATTTATCACTTCATTTGAAATATCATGAGAGGGGGGAATGAAATTTTCACTTTCATTTGTACTTTCCAAAGTAAGAGAAAATGAAATGCTACTTTTGAGATTTTTTAATTCATATGATTTGGTTTTTAAATGAGATACATCAAATGGATTTTGTACTTTATTTGAGTCCCCAAATAATGTGTCTTTTGTAACTATTTCCTTTTGACTTTCATAAGCACTTTCATTTTTCCATTCAAACAAGGAAGAGTGAGAAATAATACATGCATTTTTATTAATACCAATTTGAGTAAGTTAACATATTTGACTATTTTATTTTGAAGCATCCAAAGAAGAGATAAATTTTTTAACATGAGTTTCATTTGAAAAAGAATGCATACACTTGATTTCATAAATATTGGAATTATGAGAGCTAAAGGAATAACATTGAACTTTTTTGGTATGTTCATAATTTGAAAAGAAAGAAGAACATTTAACTTTTTAAACAAGTGTATCATTGAAAAGGGGAGAAGAACATTCAATTTTTTTAACATTTGCATTATTGGAAAGGGAATAATAACATTCAACTTTTGAAGTATCTAGAGAATGTATGCATGCAAGATTTTCACTTATAATATTAAGAGTGTTACTAATTTAAATATATATTGCATCATTATTTTGTAAAGGTGTAAAAAAATGCATCATCATTGATTATTGAAACCGTTCATATTGGAAAGTAAAGGAGTAAGAGAATTATGTTCAATATAGACAAGAGGAATATCATTACATTCATACCCATAAGAATCATTGATTTGATCACTATCTTACTCATTTATTTATGTATTTGAATAATTAATTATTTAATTATCATAGTTATAAGCAAAGGAATGGCTTTTATCCCATTTATTATGTTCCATAACATCATAATATGAAATACATTAATCATCAATCACATTAAACAAACTATCCAAAGGATGAGGATTTTTTGGCTGAGGTTCCCTTGAATTGCCATAAAGTAAGAAATCCATAAGGAGTTTAGCCTTTAAGAAAATTTAAAAAAAACATGACCATGAGGACCAAAGCAATAAGGAAATTTAGAATTCCTAAACTAAGCCTACATAATCACAATTAGATCTAAAAATAAAATATATAACTTTGAAATGAAATTCTTGAAGAATGAGAAAACCATAATGAAAACTAAGGTTTTGGTTCAACAAATAGAGGATAGGTTTACCAAATGTTTTAAGTGCTTTTGGAGTTTTAAAATGTAACATCCAATCAATTAAATTTATTTTAAAATAATTTCAATATTCATATTTACACTAAAATGTAGTTAGTAATATAAATTTACCTAATTTAGCATGTGTAATAAATATAGTAAGTAAAATGTATCTTAGGGATGAAATAGATAATATTTGATTAGGTGTCCTCTAATAGAATATGGTAAAGCTTAAGAATCATCACAAGATTATGACCTAGGTTTGGGATCTATTCATTTTGTACCTTGACTATTTTTAACCTCTAGATAGTTACATCAATCAGGGATAGTAACATCGATGTAGGTGTTTGCCTCTGATGGTAGTATCCAATAAGTAATATACACATGAATGGTTCTAAAACTACACCAAGCATGTGTTTTCACCTGTATGATTATTCTATGTCTCAAATTATGTTTGCTTGTGTGCCAAATATAAATAATAGGTAACCCTAGCTCCTTTGCATTATAACTCTTATAACTTAGTAAAAATGGGTTAGTAACATGAGTTGATCTAACCCTA
Organism: Torreya grandis; assembly: GCA_037957365.1. Lineage (NCBI taxonomy): Eukaryota > Viridiplantae > Streptophyta > Pinopsida > Cupressales > Taxaceae > Torreya > Torreya grandis. The sequence goes on from JARHVA010000924.1 coordinate 2,968,927, forward strand.
GTAACCCTACTATTACTAAGTGTTAATTACATATCCAATAATCCTAGGAGGGCCCTAGAATCACATGTAGTTATCCTTGTTATCCATGTATAGAATTATAATAGTGAAACTATATGCTATTTCTCCTAGTAACCCTTGGTAAAAGTGATGCAACAGGTATATTTAACCTTTGAATTCTTCAAATATTTAATTAAGTTTATAGTGAAATTTGATAGCTTGAAATAAATAACACTTTCTTATTAGACAATTTCTTATCAAATTATAAGGTGTATTAATTAACCATATACTTTGTACATATAAGAACCTTTTGACTTTGAATTAGCACCTAGTGACATGCAAAAATCCAACCATAAGATGGGATAATAGGGATAAATTTTTTTTCACAAAGTGAAATATATAAAAAAATATAAAAATATAAGTTTGGACAATTGCATTGAATTTGGACAGTAATATCAATGCTCGTGTCTAAGATGGATGCAAGTGTTTAAGGGATAAAAACATACAAAAAATAGGCACAATGGGCATGGGTATTTGGCATACATTAGATGAAGATAAATAGACATAGAACATAGTCCTAAGGGGAAATTAAATAAATTTAAATGAGATCAAGCCAAAGAGGTCCATGAGAGACTACATCACTAAATGTCTAATTCTTAGTAAAAAAGTTATATACATACAAGAAGATTAGAAATATGTGGACTTGTAAAAAAATGGGTTTATACACTATGGAAAATTAATCTTGAAACCCCTCTTCCCATATTTCTAAATCTAAGTTTACAACCATGTTAGTTAATTAGTGCTCTTAATAGAAATCTATAAATATTCCCAACATTTAATTCTCCTTTCCTAATTTAATGGATGAGATTCAAAGAATATGAAAGTGGGGAATAATTTTTCTAATCTCAAAAAACTAGATCAAAATATTTTATATACCCATTGGGAGCATATGGAGCCAATTTGTCCTTTTGTTTTGCCCTTTTTTAGCAAAATGACTCAACTTGGAATTAGATTATAGTTATAATATAATGTATGAATTTAGTTCCTCTAATTGGTCAGATTCCCTTAGTGTACGATTTGAATCCTATTGATTGTAAAAGTGGGTCAATTGACCCTAGACCACGTTATAATCCTTTCCTCATTAACTATGATTCTATACCAAGGCCTTTGGGTAAAGGCCCTATAGTCATTTTGGGTCATAGTTGGTTAGTGGGCATAAATGAGGTTGGCATGGTTATTGTGGCAACCATGTGATTGCATGTGCATTGGTAACCTTACTCTTTATTTTACATGGTGTGTGTTAGTTGAAACGTGAAAAATCACAAGTATATTAGTTTGTACATTGTAAATTCTTTTAAAAATTAATTTATATTTGTATGTTTTCTTCATTCAAAATTATGGGTTTGACAAAATTAAGTTAACATCAATTACAACCATTTTACATAAGTATCAAAAAATGTTTCACCATAAGGTGTGTTATGACCCAATTCACACTAACATCATTATGTTCATGGACACCTTGATTTTGCCTCAATCCCAATATTATTATTCCACAAAGGCCATTTTCCAATTTTCCTTTTTTAAAATGCACATTTTCACATTGGTTTAGTTTATTAATTTCCAAGCCTAAAACATAGAAAATCCCAACTAATATATCCCTATTGTATTTAAATATAAGACTTTAAAACCATATAATTTATATATCCACCATTAACTTGTATTTAAAAACACAATGTTAAAACCATTATTTTAAGCCAAGTACCCAAAGTTACCATCAAATCAAATGCAAGCTTATATTAGTTAATAAATTAACTAATTCCTTTGAGTGTTATATATGTGTAGGTTTAATGGAAGGTTTTTTCTATGGAAATAACTTTGGAATATTAATCACACATTGAATAAGTATACAATTCCCAATGGTATATAAGACAAAGGTAGGTGTGGTATAGAAAGAAACCCTAAAGAAGATGTGATAGAGAATAATTATGTAAATATATGGGTCTTATAACCTTAGGATTTGATTCTCAATAGTTGTATGGTGAAAAATATTTTAAATAAATCTTTCAAACTTGATCCCACATTACATATTAAGGAATAGAATGTAGTGTTTTTATAAAAAAATTGCATCCTATGCAAGGTAAGGCCATGAGGATGACTATGATTGGTCATATTGGCCCATTAAAACTTTTAATAGAGAGTATGGTTATTCCACTTATCATATTAACATTGATTTTAAGGATGAGATCTTAAATTTACAAATAATTATTGAAATAACATTGGTCATTGGTCTCATTAGATTAGATAATGGTTATTTATCAACATATTAGAAGTAGAAGGCATACAAATGCATAAAAAATCATCTTTAACAAAGGATATTGATCTATACAAATGAGTTATAAGCTATCTATTGTGAATTTTATGAAAAAATGTAAAGATGTGAGAGGAAAAAACAAACCAACGCTAGTTTGGTTATCTTATTAAGTGATATTTGACTATTAATTGGTAGATCAGAGGTCAAAGTCATGCATTTGTAAAATAATTATGACTCATCAACATAAATTAATTTATCAAGATTAAATATTGTTATCCATCACCTAATTTAGGATAAATAGTTGTATTTATTAGAATAATCTCAATTCAATGATAGTTGTTGATCTTTGAAGATTTTGTATGGACCATTGATTGAAGGATAGGTGCTCAATCATCAAAATTATATGTGAAGGATCAATGCTCAAATATCAAAATTGTATATGTTTTTCATTTCAATAATCATTATTGATCTATAATGATTTAATATAAACTATTTATTGATATATTGGAAATATTCAAGTGGAAAAGGTTGTTAAGTTTCACAACATCGCTAGTCATTCATTTTGTGAGACATGATTTGAGTTGTTGATCTATGATTTAGGAGATAAGGGTATAAATTTTTAAGATAGATCTGATCAATGATAGCCATAAAAATACAAATATTATATTTATTTTTTTAAGGAAGTTTTATTTAACAAGATACATTGATCCCTAATATTAAATCTGAGACATTGATTGATGATTCAGAGGTGAAGATTTTAATTTTCTAATTTAGTTCTGAATAAATGGTAGTCATCAATCTCTAAAAATTAAATAATGGTTGTCAATCAGTGATTCATAGGGTGAAGGCATAAACTTGTATAGAAGTGATGATTCACCTATATTTGTTGATTTTTAAGGATCCAATCGAGACTATTTATAAGGTATTTATCATTCATTCATATAATTTGAAATAAACTCTAGTTTAGTGAGGATAGTTGATCTCTCAAGGATAAATCTTAATTATTCATTGATAAATTGGGACTCACACAGTGCTAAGGATATATCATACCCAAGTCAATTCTAACTATCAATCTTAAATAGCTTAATCTTGGCCATCTATTAGCTAATTAGGCATACTAATTTTTTGATCTTTTGGTATATATATGGATTATGCTATAATTTAACTGTTGATCTTGTATGGGTTAGTCTTGGTCATTTAATGTCATTTGATAATTTTTACAATAATGACAATGCTATGAAAGTGAAATATTAGTTGTTTGAGTTATAGTTATGATAGACACATAGACATCACATTACATGTGACCACATCCAAAGAAACAATCAAAGATGTAGAGTTTCACAAGTTCACAATACAAGGTACCAAGGAAATAAGATAAGGAATTGTGTAAGGGGTGAGAATGAGGATAAACACATACATTTTAAATAGGTCATAATGAAGATACTCAAGATTACCCATAAATAATTGGATTTTATATAATTGTAAAAAACCATCAATATGAACTAGTTCCCTAAGTTGTTGGTGCATTGGAAATTAGGGACACTCATCTAAGATAAGATCAAAGTGTAAAAAGAAAAAATGTTATATTGGGATAAATGGTGCATTAGTTATATCTTAATAAATGTTTTTAAGTGGAAATAGTTAATTTTTATGAGGTTGTGACCCATCAATAACTTTTTTAAATCACTTGTGATTTAAGATTTAATTGGAATGGTTAAATGTAGAAAATATTATTTCTTAGAAGTAATAGAAGAAAGGATGACATTTCTCATTGATGTTGAGTGATATGTTGTGGATTTTTTTTGATATTGCATGTTTTATCTAAGGTTACTATGTTATAATAAGCTAGATTGATGTTTATATATGAATGTTTATAATCAGTTTCCTTTGTTTAAATAGATGTGCTATGTTATTCATAATCTATTATGAATCATCTTGATCTCACAAATAATCAGTGTATCATGTTCTATAAATCCTTATCCTTGTACTATATTTTTATTGGGAATGAGTGTAGTTATTCTTTTAATTTATTAGTTTATGGATTATTGTGATTTATCTAAATATTTGGAATAGTCACATAACTATTATTTTCATTCAAAACTTATTTTCTACCCTACACCCTCTCTATCTATCTTTGTAATTTTTTTATGAGTGAGACTTAAATGTGTATTTTTAATTTTTTATATAATGTTGGTAGATTAAATCTACATTAAATGATTCGATAGTTGTATAATGGATCTAGAATGGGTTAATAATATCTTGAATCACATTTTTTTCCTTGGAGTGGTTAAATCCATGAAGTTCTAAAGTTATTCTCATTATGGTGCTCTTAGAGACCAAACATGCAACTCATTCCTTAAACATAGTAAAAGTGCTCCCTAAAGTAAGAGGGTGTAAACCCATCACTTTTATGTGTGTTAAAATACACATCAACATGGTGACTAATTCCTAAAATTTATTTTTTTAATTTTCAAATTATATGATTTGGTAGACACTTTCTTGTTTATATTTAAGGACTTGTCAATCAAGGCTTTATCCGTGAGTTGGAAATCCTTTAGTAAATGTTTCAGTGTTCCTAATAAACTTCCCTAGTTCATTGACTAAATGGAAGGCATATTTTTTTAGATAAAAGATCCAAAAAATGGAGGAATAAATACATTCTTGGCATCCATTAGACTAATCAAATGTTGGATATATAGACCCATTTTATGATGTTTCTCCTTCAGTTCTTCTTTGGTTTCTCAATCATGCCAATTAATGACCTCCTAGAATCATTTAAGTGGTCAATATCACCTTGACCTTTATATTTACTAAGTGGAATCTTGACTACTAGATTGTCAAAAAAATGGAGAGAAATTTTTGGTGCTTAAATGTAGATGATATATAATAAGGGGTATAACTTGACATATGTCCCTAACTTTTATTTAAGGAAAGAGATTCTTGAGTGGTGTTGTTAATTAAAAAAAAAAGTAACAATCAAGAGGAGAATGAGGGGGAGTAGCTAACTTGTGTAGTGTGACATGTAGATTTTGTGGAAATTTTACTTGTTTGATTATGATCTTAATTGGTCTCCCATGATGGAATCCTCTGTGGTTTATCTATAACATTTTATCTTTGTGAGGATTGTCTCTTCCAAAATCACCACATGACACACTAAACAAGATATATTAGTTTTAACAATAAACATATGCCTCATAATAATTATTTTATGTATGGATGAATACTTGGAATAACCTTAACCCTTTGAAGTGCCTCTAATATTTTTAACCTTTCTAGTGCATTTCATAATTATTTTTTCAACCAAAAATAATGTGTGATAACTATGAATTTAGTTTAGAGCTCCAATGAGAAAAATTCAAGAAAGTACTAATTTACTCTTGAGAATGGATCAATAATATATTTTGTTATGACCAAAACATCTAATTTTGTATAAAAAAGGGGAAATATGTATTAATAAAATTTAAAAAAAAAATCAAGACCTTTATCAGGTCCTAATTGATCATTCCTTACACATAATCCTAGTGTTTGTTCAATCATGATGAAAAGGGTCTCCAACAATCTTACCATTAGTTGTTTGTTGAATTTAAGAGTTAAAAATAACAACTTATCCCATCATGATCTAAAAATATATCCATACTTATTCATTTTTTGAGTTAACTATATTTTTTTATAGAAAGTTCCTCATGCAAGATTTTCCCATGGCCACAATCATGAGATTCAAGTTGGAACCCTCCAAAAATCTCTTTGTACTAACTAGTAAGTGCCTCTTTGTTTATGAGGCAATTAAAATGACTTAATAATTTTTATATATTAATAAAATCCTAGATCCAATGAGGAGTCACCATGTGTCTCCTAACACTCCTAGACTTGTTAGAGCCTCAAGAGGTCCCAGAGTTATCAGATGCATCAGAGCTATCATATCTTAGAACCAATGAAGAGGTATCACATGTATCCTAATATTTCCATTGTGTTAGAATTATTAGAGCCTTAAGAGGTACCAAAGTTAACATAAGTGTCAGAGTTAGTAAATATTAAAACCAGTGATTAGGCACCACATGTCTCTTGACACTTTTATTGTGTCAAACTTATTAGAGCCTCAAGAGGTCCTAGAGTTTTCAGAGACATCAAAATTTTCAAATCCTAGATCCAATTATGAGGTTCCATGTGTCTCTTAATGATCCCATAATGTCAAAATTATCAGAGCCCTAAGAGGTCCTAGAGTTGTTAGAGGTGTCATAGCTGTTAGATCCTAGATCCAATGAGGAGGCACTACACATATCTTTAAACTCTCAAGGTGTCAGACTTGTCATAGCCTCAATAGGTCTTGAAGTGTCAAAGGGGAATCAAGAGTAAATGGAAAAGTGGCACATGTTACTTCATACACTTAAGTGGTAGAATATCTTAGAATGCCCATGGAAGGTTTTAACAAAGTACATATCAAGACTCATGATCTAATAAAGAGATGCCACATTAAATGAAACATCTAGGTGGTTGATCAAGTATGCAAAGATGTCAATATCTAGGATTACTTGTTTCATCCAAGTGACATAACACTCATCAATCCCAACAACCATAACTTGACATGTGGATAACCTTGGATCCATTCATAATGCCAAGAGGGATATATAGGCATGTGCTCCCTACACTTCCTACATTTACTAATTAAACCAAGGGTAAAATCATTATCTAATGGCTCAAGTAGTTCCATTGCCATCAACTAAATATAAGTGGGGGCTTATTTTTAAAATGTTAATTTAAGGTCAAATTAGGAAGTGGCTAACCTAGACTCTTGCCATTAAATTAGATATGAATTCATGTGATGCAAGTTCACCAAATCCATTATTATATAATTTAATTTAGATCTCTATAAGGTCTCAATTACTATATTTACCATTATCAATCATTTAAACACTCATATTATTATGATCCATTTGCATCAAATTCACCCTAGAGCCTAGATAATACCCTATGCTAAAGAGTTATTTACATCAAGCTCACATAATTTGATAAAGCTAGTCTCATCCTATAACCCAAAACCAAAGCTAGATTATAGGGACACTACCTTATTATAGGGCATAACTTGATTCAAACACTCTACTGAGGTATTCAAGATAATTAAGGATATCTAAAATCCAAACTTAGATGATGAGGATAATTCTTATGAAATAGAATATCCAGATGATTTTATTTTCATCAGAGCATATAAACTCCATGCAGTTATGGATAAACTTGAGGTCTTCCCATGCACTGGCTTATTTCATAACCTATTGTTTTCATCTAATTTTTATTAGGATATTGTGAGGTCACCTAATGCTAGATTTATAATTGTAGACATCTTTGGGCCTCCATTTAAGTAATATTATAAGCTCTCAAACTACACTATGACCTATGACAAAGAGTTCATGGATGTTTAGATGAAAACCTATAACATCTATTATATCCTTAAGGATTAGGTAGATTATCTCAGTTTTTAGGTCAATAAGGAATATCTTAATTCCTATACAATAAAAACCTTCCAAGAAGGTTTTCACATGGTAAACCTCTTGCTCAATAACTTAAATGGAGTGAGTAATAAAATATATGTCAACAATTTCTAGGTTATCCTTCTCATTGTCATCTTTAATGGGGATGATATATTGGATTTATGTAGTCTCATCACATTCAACCTCACTAGGCATGTGAATGGGTCTCACACAAGAAATATTTTTTACATGATGTCATATATGGTAGACGTCATTTATGCCACCTTGGACTTTAGTGCTTAACATTTAGTTAATGGGTACCAATGGGATACATGTTGTATGTGGTGTTCTAAAATTTCTATATCCAATACTTTCAAAGTAACATTTGGGACATATACGAGTACTTCTACTTGGTTGTGTATTAGGTAATTAGTGAGAGGCCTATGTTTAGGCTCTTAAACAAGATATGGAATTCATTACATCTTGTTTAAGCATGTTATTACTACTAGGATAACACCATAATATGAATAGAAGGCACTCAGGGGGTAGGCCTCTATTGTTACCATATATGGTCTCAAAATACCTCCCATAGTAGGAGATCACATACCAAATCATTCATGGTGTGGTTGTGTAATGAAATTACTTAGATTATTTTCAGCAATAATATAATATGTTATAAAATTAAGAATAGAATAGGCAAATCCAAAATAATATTTGGTAAAAGTGAAGAATACTTAAATATTATGGCTAATCCACTTCCAGGGGGAAACCTCCATAATAATATAATAAGAATAGAATTCACAATATGATGATAAAATACTAACCACTACCTCCTATATATACTCTACTTATCCATGGTTATTCTATAGGCCAACCATACTAAGAACATAAAGAAATGTAATAAGATAATATAAGGTATGTAATCCACAAGTCAACCACATATATCCATAAATGAACTATAGGTAAATTGCATAACATGCCCTTCCCCTTAAAAGCAGCATTGTCCTCAATGTTAAATTGAACTGGGATGTTTTTGAAATAATGATTCATCCTCTTATGTTGCATCTTATGAATGTTAGTTCTTCCATTTGATCAAATAATCCTTAATAAATCTAGTCCACTTTTGTTTAGTGTTTATGTGAATAATATCTTTAGGCTCAAAAATGACTTGACCTTCTTCATCTAATTTAGGTAACTCAGTCTGAGTGGAAATTATGTGTCCAATTACCTTCTTTAGGAAATATATATGGAATACCAACTATATGTGAGTGGATGAGGGTAAATCCATCTTGTGTTGGAAAAATTATGATCAAGAGGTAGGGGTTGAATCAATCATTCAATTCTACTTAACCAGATATGATCCATTCTAACAAGCGTGTACATCTTAGCAAACATAAGCATCAAATCATAAGAGCCTAAAATACATGAACACAACATATACATGGGAAACCCTATAGGAGAAGAAAACCCATTATTGAATAAAATACACTAAATTCCTATAAGATAAACATTAACCTTTGGTTAATAACCAATTTCACATGGAGTATCAACCCCAAGTATCTCAACACCAACTCAACTAGGCTTTAACAAGCACCCACTTGTAAGGAGTCACCAACCCCCTAGATGACTCAATACCAACTAAAATACATGTTTATTTGATCACCTTTAATAACCCTTATTAATTATATAATAGATGATGATCTACTCCTTTATATATTTTATCTCTTTAGTCTCTCTCAAATTGACCTTTAACTTTCTTCACTCAATTATCACTCTTCATAGCTTGATTAGGTCTTTTGACCTTGATCCTCATATGCAAAACCTCTATTAGATATTTATGACATATATATGATGGTTCACATGACCTCATTTTTCTCAAAAATTTTCTATATCATTAACTTATCCTCATCTACTCTCCCACACTTAGCAACCTCTAATCATTCCCCTAAGCTCACACATAATAAGCCCAAACTACCATGATTATATACAAGTTACTTGATCATATCCTTATTAGTCAGTTATATATTAAAATAATTTAGGTTATCCATGATTATGTCTTATAGTATTAAAATATAATGCCTTAATAATGAATTAAACAATACAATACATCATCCATACATCAATTAGCCCTTACTCCTCTTTCAGGCTTATGCAGACCTAATAGGCCTTCTTAACAACATATTACCCTTTGATATTTCTTGAGGCATATCCAAACACCTCACATTGTATTATAATATCATACACCACTCCAATATACCTTATCCATATTCACTTTATGTCTATAAAACCTTTTATCTCCAATCACCACTTGAACCCTTACTTAAATTATTATTCATAAAAGGCTTGTGCATATACAGAAACTCTATCTTGAAAAATTGAGGTATATCTAAAATTTTACAGAAAATCATAGGAAAAAATTACATATTTATAAACCCCATAACCTAAAATTCATCAAAAACTTCATCTAATGATTTAAATCAAGGAAAACAAGCTCAAATACTTATGTGCAAGATGTTCACTTAGAACTACCAACTGACTCCAAAACATAGTCAATGAAACATGAACATTTGATACATAATTGAATATATTCAAGTGATCTAAATTCATAAAAATGATATCATAACATCCTCATATCAACCTCAATCAGCCAAATCATGAGATATAATCAAAATTATTGGTCTTATAGACCAATCTACTAACATTCTCTCTCACAGACTCTACTCAACTAGATAAGCCATTTTGGCTTAAATGTTTAAATGTCTTACACTAAATTTAAAGATTATGAAAATAATTAATATATCACTCAAGACACAAAAAACATCATCATGAATTTAAATGAATCACTCTTACATGAAAACACATCAGGAAACATTTTTTCACTTTTCCTTGATTTCCTTATTGTCTGCACCATTAGGTTTATTAGCAACTAGCGAACATAGATCATCTATTTTTTACATTTGAGACATGAAACATATTAAAAAACATTTATAAACATCAAATAAAAGTATCAAACTTTTATCTTCATACACTTATTAACTTTGATTCAATAAACTCTATCTACTACAACAAATCTCTGAAAGAAAAACACTTTTTTATAGGGTCTGCTCACTCACCTGAGAAACCAATCACACATTAAGATGTCTAGGAGAGTTTAATTCAACCTCAAATCACTTTTTTGATCATATCAAACTATTTTAAACTCTTTATAACAATATCTTCAATATCATGTCCTTATTAGGGTTTTATGAAGGTTTAAACCATCTTCCAGTCTTAATGATCATTCATAAAAATTAGTTATTTTCTAAAAACCAATGATTATAACTTTGAGATAAAACCCTTCTTCATCTACCATGAATATATTAAGATCTCATGCAGATGATACTCATGCTAATGAGTACTGATAAAACCTTCTCAAGTAGACAACTCTTCATTTTGTGCATTTGAGAAACCTTAAAACACATTTTCAAGCCTTTTCTTTCAAACCTTGATTTCATGATGCACATACTTAAAATAACTTGACTCAACTCTATCAATATTCACCTAATCATTCATGCCATGGAAACTTATCTTTTTACCTCATTTGGCCACCATTTCTCTTCTTACTTTCTAAGCCTTGACCAACAAGTCTTATTAAGCCTTGAATATGACCTAGCCACTCTATAGTCTTCACCTTGAAACAAGCAACCTCATACACTCACTCTTCTTAATAACTTCAATAAGAATTATTCAAATCTATTTATAGATCTTTGGAGCTCAATTGGGATCTTCATAGCATATTTAGAGCTACATATATAGATCTTGAAAGAATGTATTTTAGTATTTTGTAAGGTCCTCAACACCTCATGTACAAAATCAAAAAACCTCTCTCATACTCAAACACTATCAAGTCTTCCTTGGATCATTCTCTTTGGAGTATTTCTCATCTTCATATCTCATTTAGAGCATCTTCAAAACTACTTACATAGATTTTTAGAGCATATAGTTTCTTCTCTAGAGCTCACTTATTTCATCATGCCACTTACAAATACCATCTCACAAGGTCTAAACAAAGAATTATAAGACGATTTACATTTTCTATATTTACCTGTACTCATTCATGTTGCTTCTCAATGATTTCACTCAAGCTGACATTAGAATAATCTTCAAACAATATTCTTTCGTCATACAAATAACACTCATTATGATGGAAATAGAACTCATTCATATGCATACCTTAAGGCTTACTTGACCAAGCATTTTCAAAAGAACCTTTGACATCAATCATATTAGATTGACATTAATAAAAGAACCATACATATTTATAAGAACCTTTGACATCAATGATAAAATTAAATATCAACACGCAATGATATTTCTCAACAAACTCTCCCTTAATCATTGATAATGTTCAACAATATTTCCTTTTTCATTGATGGAAAACATCCTTAAAAAACTCTATCAACCACTCTTGATGGCAATATTTTGTTAGACCTAGTTCTTACCTTTTCTCATCCTTTCCGATCTTGCCCCTTTTCTCATATTTTCTTATCTTTATCCATTTTCTTATATTTTATTATCTTTCTCCCCCTTTGACATTAATTACAAAGGCTTTCCACAACTATAATCTCTTTTAGAATGAACTCAAATTACAATATCACTTCAACACAGATTAGGCTCAATTAATAACTATAATAGTTCCCCCTCAAACTAAGCATCCACCATGTTTCTATTAGAGTAGACATAAAAGATCATCTAAAACTACTAAAATCACACTCTTCTCCTTGTGAGTTGATAGCTCTTAAAGACACTGAATGACACAGTTTCTAGAAACTATGGCAACCACTTATGATAATAATTCTCAAAAAAATCTCAATCAGGCCACTCTCCCAGCTAATTCATCAAAATATCAATAAAAAAAGTCTATGAATAATATAATACACAATCTCTCCTTATCTACATGCATATCAAAAATTAATCACTTTCTTTGACAAAAAAAATAGAGCTACCAAGCTCCCCCTTAGACCAAGCATATCTTTTAGGAACTCAAGATCACGTACCTTTCTTAACATGGCTGAAGAAGATCAAACTCTTGACCACATACAAGGATATCCCATACTAGATAAAAATTTAGAAATAGGGACTCCCCCTCAAAGATCTAGATTAATTACTCATAAAAAATAGATCTTAGAATCTTACCTCTTATACTAATTTTTTGCACTTTAACTTTAGATACCCGATACCAGCCTTATATCTCTAATAATGTTGTTACTTCAGACCACACAACTATCAACATAGGAATAGATAATATGCATCTTCATCTCCTTGCTTATTTCATATACAAATTGGAATATTCTCAAAAGAAACCTTCTTTTTCTACACCCTCATGCTTCTACTGATAGAAGAATGTCTCCATGAAGCTTAATGGAGACACCCCTTTTTATAGGGCACTAAAACAATTTGAACTTAGGATATTCCTAGATCTCCATCTTTTCACAATACTAAATATTATTCAAAATTATTTTAGACTTGACTGGCACTATATGTTTGATCTCATCATCAACCTTATCATCCTTCTTCTTTTCTTTGACTGTGTTTTCAAACATGTAGATAACAAGTGTTCTTGAAAATCCTTACTAGATTTCTTACCTGAGGTATGCTCTATCTTAGTAAGAAACCACTTGAGCTTGTAGACTGATCATGACTTGTCGTTATTGCCTTTATTTTTAATACATTCAATTACCTTCTTTCTTGCATTCTAAGAGCTTCAAACTTCCTTCTTTGACTTGATGATCTTCTAACCTTGTTAGGATAAAATATTGAAATGTGTCCTACATTATTATAGTTTTAACATACCACCTTATTCGTACCATTTGATTGATGATGACTATGATCTCCCTTGTACCAATTGCTTCTCCTGTCATAGTTCCATGAGTAATAATTCTTGTAGGGTTTTCTACATTCTCTTTCTCTATGACCAAATTAATTAAAATAAATAGCATACCTTGTAGCATTGGGTTATCTAATAGGTCTTTTTATGTTGACCTTCTTGTCTTTAATAGTCTTCTTCTTTACTTGAGGTGCTTCCTTTTGTTATTCTTTGAATCTAAGACCTATCTTATCACTTGAAGACTTCTGACTGCTTAAAATATCATCTAAAGCCTCAATTATTTTTTCAAATTTCATAAAGTCCTTTACCTTGCTAGATGCTTGATCCAAATTAGCTTTTAGATATTCTATTTTAGTTTCATATATGCTTCAATCTTCCTCTTTAGCCTTTAGGCTAGCTGACATAATCTTTAAATGGGTTTTAACTTTTTGGATAATCTCTTCACACTCCTTGGAAGTGTTAATTAGCCTTTCCTCAAATAATCTAATCTACTCCTCATAGTCCTTAACTAATGACTTCAATTTTTTGTTCTAATATTTACAAGATTCAACTCTCTAGGGCACTCATGATCTTTGATTCAAGATCCACTTTAACTTCTTCACTATCATAGTATACTTATTCATATAATTTTGCATCAATCATGACACCTTTCCCATTTAAACAACCCTCATTATCTAAATCTATGACTATGAACAAGGTTTCATTATTATCATGCTAAGATTAATTATCACTGTAAGATGTGTCTAAATCACTTACATCTAATGAACTATCTTCTTTGGTATAGAAGATCTTCTTGTTCTTGAATTATCCTTTCTTTCCTTCATTATTCTTGAAATCTCTCTTATTGTTTTTATACTTATAGACCTTTCTATCATCTCCATGAGTTTCATCATGTTTTTCATTATGCTTAGATTTATCCTTGTTAGGATGCTTTGTCAAAAATTGACCAATCTTTCCAAAATTGAAACATTTTAAGGGTAACTTACCCTTATACTTTCATGATCCAAACCTCAACTTCTTAGAAAACATAGTTATGAGTTCATCATCATCAATATCTAAACATAACTCATCTTCGACCTTCTTGGCCTTTAACTTCTTTTCAACCTTGAAATTTGCTTCCTTATTGAGATGTCTTCCTTCATTTATTCTCATCTCATAGGTAGTCAAGATACCATGAATCCCATACATCTCTAGCTTGTCCAAATCTTACATCTCTTCTAATACAAACACCTTAGAGTCAAATTGAGGAGTTAGTGATCTCAATACCTTTTGAATAGTAGTTGACTCTTTCACTTCTTCTCCTAATCCTATTATGATATTGACAACTTCATCAACCCTCAATAAGTAGGAGGTAATAGTTGCATCTTCATTCATCTTCAAGCTTTCAAACTATCTTTTATGAGTTTGAAACTTGGCCAACTTCACCTTGGTGTATCCTTCATAGATGGTCTTCAATTTATCCCATATATCTTTGGCTAAAACACAATTCATTAATTTTACAAGCTTTGTCTCTGATAGGCCACATAGAATGGCATTCATTGCCTTGGAGTTATTTTCCCTATCCTTCTTACCTATTACATCTATTGGTGGAATTAAAGGTGCAACATAGCCATCCATAATTAAATACCAAATATCATGTCCTTTTGACATTAGATATATCTTCATTATAACATTCCAAAATTCATAGTTATATCCATTAAATAATGAAACCTTATTGGTATAGAAACCACCTTGATCTTGTTGACTAGTCATCCTTGATTTTAAGATGTCCTTTAGGATTTTAAGCTCTAATATCAATTTTTAGAAACAATATGATTGAGAGGGGGGTGAATTAGTCTTTTTCAAAAAATTATTCAATTCTACTTAACCATATATGATCCATTCTAACAAGTATGTACATCTTAGCAAACATAAGCATCAAATCATAAGAGCATGAAACACATGAACACATCATATATATGGGAAACCCTCTAGGGGTAGAAAACCCATTGATGAATTAAGTAGACTATATTTATATAAAAAAAACATCAACCTTTATTTAATCACCAACTTCACATCGATCACCAACCCTAACTAGCTTAGCACCAACTCAACTACACTTTAGCAAACACCCACTTATAAGGAGGCACCAACCCCCTAGATGAATCAGCACCAACTCAACCACCTAATTACTTGATAATATTTATAAACCCTTATTTATTATAAAATATATTATAATCTACTCCTTCATCTCTTTAATCTCTTCAATCCCTCTCAAACTAACATTTAGCCTTCTTCACTCAACTATCCCTCTTCATGGCTTGATTAAGTCTTTTAACCTTGATCTTCATATGAAAAACTTCTATTAGATATTCATGACATCTATATAATGTTATGCATGACCTAATCCTTATAATCAGTGATATATATCATTTTATTATACTCTTGTACTCTCCCACACTTATCATCCTCTAGCATTCCCCTAAGTTCACACACAATAGGCCTAAACTTCCTTACTTTTATATAAGTCACTTGATCATATCCTTCTTAGTCAGATATATATTCAAATCACTTAGGTTATACATGAATATGTATTATCATATTAAAATAAAATTAATTAATCATGAATCAATCACAACAATAGGTCGATCATACATCAATTAGCCCTTACTCCTCTTTTAGGCTTACGGAGACCTAGTAGGCCTTCTTAACAACACATTACCCTTTGATAAATAATATAAAAACACCTAAAATGGTAATAAAACATAATAAACCACTCAAATAGACTTTATCCAACTTCACTTTATGTCTATAACACTTTATATCTCCAATCACCACTTGAACCCTTACTCAAATCACTACTCATAAAAGGCCTATGTATATATATAGAAATTCTATCTTGAAAAACTAAGGTATATAATAAAATTTTCAAAAAAAACATGGAAATAAATTACATATTAAAAAACCACATGACCTCAAGTTCATAAAAAACTTCATCTGATGCTTCAACTATGGGAAAATAGGATTGAATACTTCTCTGCAAGATGTTCACTCAAAACTGCCAACTAACTCCAAAACATAGTCAAGGAAATATGAACATCTGATACATAATTCAATATATTAAATAGATTTAAATTCATGAAAATGATATTATAACATACTTATATCATCTTAAATAAATTATATCATGATCTCTAATGAAAACTATTGGTCTTACAGATCAATCCACTGACATTCTCTCTCATAGACTCTACTTAGCTAGATAAGCCATTTGGCTTCAATGTTTAATAATATTACACTAAATTTAAAGATTATAAAAATCATGGATAAATAATTCAATACCAAAAAAACATCATCATGATTTTCAATGCATCACTCTTACATGAAAACACATTAGAAAACATCTTTTCACTTCTGCTTAATTTCCTTACTATCTGCACCACTAGGTCTATTAACAACTAGCCAACATAGATCACCAATTTTATACATATGAGATATGGAACCTATCCAAAAAAATTTATAAAAAAATACAAGTATCACACTTTTATCTTCATATACTTAGTAACTTTAACTTGATCAACTCTATCTACTACAGTAAATCTCAGAAAGACAAACACTTTTTTGTAGGGTTTGATCACCCACTTGAGAAACCAATCACACCTTAAGATACATAAGAGATTTAAATTAAACCTCAAATCACATTTTTTATCATATCAAACTATTTTAATCTCTTTAGAATAATATCTTCGATATCAGGTCCTTGTTATGGTTTTATGAGGGTTTAGACCATCTTCTAGTCTTAATGATCATTCATAAAACTTATCTCCTCTTTATAGAAACCAATTCTTGGAACTTTGAGATAGAACCCTTCATAATATAACATGAATATATTAATATCTCATACATATGTTTCTCATTCCAATTATCTTTTAGAAAAACCTCTTGGGTAGACAACTCTTCATTTTGTGTATTCAAGAAACCTTGAAATACTTTTCAATCCTTTTCCTGCAAACCTTGATCTGAAACTTCATACGCATACTTAAAATATCTTGAATCACCTGTATCAATGTTCACCTTCTCACTCATTCCATGTAAAATGATTTTTTTACCTCATCTAGCCACCATTTCTCTTCTTACTTTCTAAGCCTTGACCAATAAGTCTTATTAATCCTTAAATCTGACCTTTTAGCCACTCTAGTCTTCACCTTGAAACTCTCATGTATTTTAATGACTCTTATGTATGTTAAATCAACCTCATACACTTTCTCATCTTCAAAACTTCAATATAACTTCTTTAGATCTATTTACATATCTTTAGAGCTTAATTGGGATCTTCATAACATCTTTAGAGATTCATATACAGATATTTAGAGCCAATATTCTAGTCTTTTTTAATGTCCTTAACACCTCATGTACAAACTCAAACAATTTATCTCATGATAAAACACTATCAAGTGTTCTTCATAGCATTTATCATCTTTGTAGCTCATTTGGAGCATCTTTGGAACTACTTATATAGATCTTCAAAGCATACATTTTCTTCTCTAGAACTCACTTATTTCATCATGCCACCTACAAATACCATCTCATAAGGTATAGAAAAATTATTACAAGTTGATTTACATTAAATATAATTAATTTCACTCACTCATGTTGCTTCTCAATGATTTCACTCAAGATGACATTAGAACATTATTCAGATAATATTCTTTCATCATAGCAACAACACTCATTATGTTGGCAATAGAACTCATTCATATGCATACCTCAAGGCTTACTTGACCAAGCATTTTCACAAGAAACTTTGACATTGATGACATTAGATTAACATCAATGAAATAACCATTAATATTTATAAGAACCTTTGACATTAATGGCAACATTAAATATCAAATCTCAGCACTCAATAAGATTGCTAAATAGACTCTCCTTTAATCAATGATAATGTTCAATGGTAGGCCATACTATCAATTTTATAAAACATTTGATAAGGGACATAATACTTAGGGTATATCTTATTATTATTATTTTATTACTTTAAAAACATCTATTTATATGGTTTAAAATGCATAAAGACAATTACCTATGTCAAAATTCCTCACTCTAATGTTGATCTTCTTGTTTCTTCGTTATATTTTGTGTCATTGTTAAATTCTCTCTTGAACTAATGAGTACCTCATGTTGATAGTGAATGTGTTCCTCAACATCTCAAATATTAGGATGAACCATCAAATATTAAGTGATGGATGGTAGGTGATACACATACAATTCCAAAAATGGAAACATTTTGGAAGAAGTGTGAAAATAAGTGTTGTACCACCATTCAATAAGTGGTAGCCAATGAAACCATTTATCTTGTTTGTCAAAAACAATATAATGAATATAACCATTTATAAATTTGTTGACTACCTCTATTTGTCTATTAGATTGAGGATGATAGGATGATATATAAGGTAACTAGGTGACCAAACACACAAATAATTTAGCTAAAATATTATTAGTAAATATGGGATTTTAGTCACTTACAATTATCTTTAGAGTAACATGTAGTTTCTAAATTGTAGTGAGAAAAGAAGCTACTATACTGGTAATAAATGGTTGTGATAAGGAAAAAAATGAGAATAGTTGGTGAGTCAATCTATAACTAGCATGATAATAATTTTACCCTTAAACCATGGTAACCCAATAATGAAATTCATAGAAACCTCCTCCCAACATTGGCTAGGGATGCATAAAGACTAAAAAAGACCTAGGGATTAATGGTTTCACTTTTGTTCTACTAACATACCATTCATTTAGTGACATATTTAAATACATCCCCATTTATTCCTTCCCAAAAAAACTTGCTTGATTTTATGATATGTTTTCAAAAATGCTGAGTGACCTCCTAGTAAAGATGCATGAACTTCCTGAAAGATTTTATGTTCAAAGAGAATGCTTATAGATGTATAATCTATATTTATACCATAATGTGTTCCCCTTCCATGTAATTTTTTATCTCCCTCAGAACCGTACTAAATATTTTTAATCAAACTATGGGTAGCATAATCATTCTCCCATTCTAATCTTACTTCCTCTAGCCAATCTACCTACCAAATAATCATTAAACATAATAATGCCTTAATTGATTCATCTATCCAAAATAGTGAATCTTCCACTGCATTATATTTTCATTTATTATAGACTATTTAAAAATCATATCCTGACATTTAAGTAACCCAATTTTGTTGTTATTTAGATGACAATCATAGATCTAAAAATATTTGAGGCTATCATGATTAGTCTTTACTTGAAACTGATGAACCATCATATAAGGTCTTTAGTGCTTGATTGCATGTAGAATAACCATTTCTCTTTCTCAATTAATTGTTTGACCATATTTTTCCCTTTAGTTGGTGAATTTTATGTTTTAGTGGTCTATCTTATTACATGAGTACAACCCCCATACCATATCCCAATGTATCACACTCCACAATAAAAGGTTTTGAAAAAATAGTAGCCAAAATTAGAGTTGTGAACATAGTTATTTTTAACTATTCAAATGCCTTGGTAGCTAAATCAGTCCAATATAAGGAGTCTTTATTCAATAAAGAGGTGAGTGGGGATGCAATACTACCATGATTTTTGACAAACTTATGATAGTAACCAGTTAGCCCTATAAATCCTTGGAGTTTTTTTAGGGTTTTAATAACCTACCACTCCATCATCACTTTTATTTTTTTAGGATCAAATTTGAATCCTTCATGTGAAACACTATAACCCAAGTAATCCACCTCTTAGACATGAAAATCACTTTTGGAAGTTTTGGCATAAAGTTTATGTTTTTATAGAAATTAAATTATATGTTTCACATGATTCAAATTGTCTTCTAAATTTTTTTTGTAGATGAGGATATCATCAAAGAACACCAATACAAAATTTCTCAAAAATGGCCTAAAAATAGTATTCATCAAACTGAAATGTAGATGGTGCATTTGTGAGGTCATAAGGAAAGAACATAAATTCATAATGGCTTTCATGAATTATGAAAGTTGTTTTAGATATGTCCTCATCCCAAATTATAATTTGATGATACCTAGAGCAAATATCTAACTTGGTAAAATAAACAATGCCATAATTCATCTAGAAAATCATCAAATACCATAATATGAAACTTATCTCTTATTATGTTCTTGTTGATTTCTTTGTAGTTTGGTCACATCCTCCAAGTGTCATCCTTCTTCCACACCATGACCACAAGGGAGGAATATTTTCTTTGACAATGTTAGATGATTCCTACCTCCAACATCTCCTATAGCATATTTTTAATTTCATTCTTATAGGAATAGGGATACTTGTAGGGTTTGATGCTAGGTGTTGTAATTTTTAGAATGAGCTTGATATCATGATCATGTGTGTAGCTTGGAGGAATTAATTTTTTCATGTCACCAAAAAAAACATCATGGTTATCTATCACCCTTTGCAAATTAAGATGTGTAGACTCCTTGGTTGGTTGAACCTCTTTATAAAATAATCATGCCAAAAATCCCTCAACACTTTTTATGATAATCTTCATCATCTAATGGAAACTAAATAATTTTGGAGATTTAGCTCATAATCCATGTAGTTCAAAGGTCCTACCTTAAGAATGACACCTCATGAATAGTTCCTAAAAATTCATTTCAATAGTGCCCAAAATGGTGATCCACTACACTCCCAAAATAATGTCATCTCCTCCCATGGGAGTAGAAAACATAGGTGAATCTAAAAATTAGTCTCCCATAGCAATCTCAATGCTATGGTATGTTATATAATATTATATGGTACCACCATTACAATCATGACCTAAAATTTTGGACCTAGGTAAATGAAATAGTTCAAACAAGTAGCTAGCTTAATGTTGATGAAGTTATGTGTACTAGAGTCAACTAAAAAATTCACCTTCTATTTATTTATTTATTAAACCCATCAATTTAATATTTTGAGGAGTACTAATGCCTGGAAGTGCATGATAGAAATAATAGGTTGAGAATCTTCAAGTTCATTCTTGGGTTCTTCCAAACTTGCCCTTAAAGCCTCATCATATTCTACCTACTCATTATCACCTTAAATTTAGCACATATATATCATTTTCTCTATTTCATATCTTACCCAAAACACAAACCTTTTGTAGATTTTTCTTCAATCTACTAAGTGTGAATCTGGTAGGTTTTAGAAATAGTGTTGTGAAGGTGTGTTCATGAACATTAGTGAAAGGTTTTCATCTAATCATTTCTTTTTCTTTAGCCATGTGTTCCCTTGGTATGGATTTATATATATTACTAGGATGAAACATGTAAACCTATAATTGGATGTTATCTTTGAGGCCACCCAAAAATAGGTCAATCAAATTTTTCTCAATGATGTCCACCACTTGTAAGGAGAGATTTTGAAATTGATGAATGTAATCCTTTGAAGTCCTGGTTTGGTGCAACTTAGGTAGTTGGATGAATTAGTTTTTAGAGAAATTTTTTTGATAATGGAGATGTAAATCTTCAAAAAATACCAACCATGAAATTTGGACACCCTTTTTTTAATTTTTAGCACATAACCATCGATACCAAATAAAATATTCATGTTCTAGATATAGAGAGGCTATGGGCACCTTTTTTGAATAGGGACTCTGATGTAGATCAAATAAATTTTCAATTTGATTAATCCATGTGAGTGTATCATTAGCATTAAACTTGTGTAGGTACACTTTTTGCAACAAAAACTTTGTACTAGTATTAATGATTATTTGGAGGAAAAGAACTAAACTAAAGTGGTGAAGGGTTATTTTATAATGGATGAGTTTCAAATTTGGAAAATTTCCCAGTTATTTATTGTAATTGATCCTAAAATGCATTCAAGTCCCTTCTTATGCTAGTGATGTCCCCTTTAACTACATCAAGATCATCTTTCTACACTATGCCATGAAATTCTAACTTAAGTATTGAACCACCTCTGAAATATATGGATTAGAAGTTATGGACTCCATGTCATACTTGTGAGGAGTTTAAAGCATTTATTTCCCTTTCTCAATTCATGAGTGTTATTCTCATCCATGATAAAACCCTAAGAGGGTTGAAACCCTAAAAAAAGTGTATCATTAGATGATACTATTTTGATTTCCTTGCTAAGATGAATCTAATGACTGATAATGTGTACAAGGGTGAAAAGTTATGGCCTAAAAAGCGTACTAGTAGAATATACTATTGAAATCATCTTTTAGAGATGAATCCAATGACATTTAATTTACACAAGGTAAAAAAATAAAAATAAAATTAATTTTTTTTAGTTTTATTTTTTTTATTTTTTTTAAATCCATGAACAAAATTATGGTGACAAAAAAAATCAATTCTTCCTTGATCACAAGTTATGTTTTTTCAACCTTCTAGTGCTCAAGATTCCAAATTAAAAAAAAAATACATCATATAAACTTACCCAAATATAAGTTTTGATACCAATTTTAATTAAATTACTTAGATGATTCACAAAAATATAATAATATATTATATAATTAAGAAAAAAATAAGTAGATCCATAATAACAATCACTAAAAGAGCAGAATAATTGAATATTATGACTAATCCACTTAAAGGGGGTAGCATCCAAAATAATTCAATAAGAATATAATTCATGATATTATTATAAAATAATAACCAATACCTCCTATATATAATTTACTTATACATGGTTAGTCCATAGGTTGACCATACTAATAATATCGAGAAATGTGATAAGATAATATGAAGGTATATAAGCCACAAGTTGGTGACATATATCCCTAGATGCACTATAAGTTAAGGGTATAATAGGTTGGCCACAACCTTGGATATAAATATAATCCCTATCCAATAGTCCCCATTATCATATGGAAACATGAGTACAATAATCTACCCTTATTGTAAGCTATGTCCCAACATATGGAATCTAATAGTTTGGGGAAATTAGATAATAGGTAGTGGGATCCTAATGGCATAGTTCCAACCCATGTAGAAAATAACCAAGAAAATATAAACATAAATTACCACTATGAGGCCCACCCTAATGATGAGATCTACCTTAACTTTGCTAATGATGTAGAGGTGGTCACAAATATTAATGCCACTCACCACCTAAAATTTTAAGCTCTTGCTCATCCATACCTTAAGGAGAGACTGACCCCTCCATAACAAGATCCCATGTAGTCAACCATTGAGGTCATAATTACCATGAGGGGAATTTTAATATGAATTATATAAGGATGTCCTAGAAACTTACACTCCATTAGCCTCAACATCTACTACACCTATGTCACTTCCCTGGGTAGTCTAACCTCAAGTAACATGTGATTTAAATTTTTATAGTAGCTTAGAGTCTAGTCAGGCTAGGGACCAATATATGTCTACCCTAAGAGAAACCACCCCAACTGTTAGATATCCCACTCAATCCTTAACAACCCTTAGGTTTTTTTATCTAAACATAGCATACCCTTGTTATGCTTCCCCCTACTCAAGTGGTCCTAAGTGCCTAATTCCATTTTACTCCTTGATCTAAAACCTTGCTCAACATCCCAAGCACACAAATTACCTAGGTTTATCAATAGACCAATAAAATTGAGGATGATAATATAAGCTATGAGGTAACTAGATTCCCAAATATGCAAATAATTGAGTCTAAAAAATTACTAATAAATATGGGATCTTGGTCACTTACAATGATCTTTGGAGTATCATGTAGTTTTTGAATTATATTGAGAAAATAATATACTATACTAGAAAAAAATTGTTATAATAAGGAACAAAAATGAGCATACTTGGTGAGTTGATCCACAATTACCATAATAACATTTTTACCCTCAAACCATGGTAACCTAGAAATGCAATTCATGGAAACCTCTTCCCAACATTGGTTAGGGATGGATAGAGTCTAATAAATACCTAGGGATTAATGTTTTCACATTTTTTATATTTAAATACCATGCATTATACCACATATTTTTAAACACCCCCCTTAATTCCTTCCAAAAAATAATTATTGATTTTATGATATGTTTTAAAAAATCTTGAGTGACCTCCTAGTGAAGATGCATAAAGTTCCTAAAGGATTTTATGTTCAAGGAGAGAATGATTATAGAGGTATAATTTATCTTTATACCATAATGTGTTCCCCTTACTTGTAAATTTTCATTTCCCCAAAACCTTGTTGAATATTTTTAATCAAATCATGGTTACTATTGTCATTCTCCCATTTTGTTCTTACTTCTAGCCAATTTGTTTGCTAAATAGTCATTGCACATAACAATACCTCAATTGATTCATCCCTCTAGGATAGTGCATCTACCATAACATTATATTTTACTTTCTTATATAATATTTCAAAATCATAGCCTAACATGTTAGTAACCCATTTTTGTTGTTCTTCAAATGACAGTTAGTGTTCCAGAAAATCTTTGAGGCTATCATGATCAATATTTTCTTGAAAGTGATGGCCAATTATATAAGGTCTCTAATGCTTGATTACATGTATAATATCCATCATCTTGTTATAATATATTGTTTTGAGCATATTTTTTCCATTTAATTAGAAAATTTTAAATGTCAGTGGTTTGCCTTCTTACATGATTATAATCCCCATGCCATATCTTGATATGTCACACTCTTGAATAAAAGTTTCAAAGTTATGCACATAACCATTTTTAACTATTAAAATGCCTTGGTAGATGAATATATTCACTATAATGAGTCTTTATTCAATAAAGAGGTGAGTGGGGCTATAATGATACCATGATTTTTGACAACCCTATGATAGTAACTAGTTATCCCTAGAAATACTTGAAGGTTATTGAGGGTATTGGGAACCTACCACTCCATCATCACTTGGATTTTTTTAGGGTCAAATTTAACTCCTTCATATGAAAAAATATGACCCAAGTACTTACTCCACCTCTTGGACACCAAAATCACATTTGGAAGGTTTGACATAAATCTGATGTTATTCTAAAATTAAAAAGATATTTTTCACATGTTTCAAATGGTCTTCCCAATTTTTTTATAGATGAGAATATAATTAAAAAAAACCAATACAAACTTTCCCAAAAATTGCATAAAATTAATATTCATCAAACTCTAAAATGTAGATGGTGTATTTTAGAGGCCAAAAGGCATGACCATAAATTCATGATGGCCTTCATGAGTTATGAAATTTGTTTTAGGTATATCCTCATCTTGGATTTTAATCTAATGATACCTATGGTAAAATAAATATCACCATGCAATTCATATATAAAATTATAAAGTACTAGAATAAGAAACATATATTTGATGGTGTAATTATTGAGTTCTTTGTAGTTTAGGCACATCCTCCAATGTCATCTTTCTTCCACGCCATGACCAAAAATGAGGAATATTTGCTTTGATTGTGTCAAATGATTCTTACATCTAACATCTCATGTACCATATTTTTATTTTCACTCTTCTGAGCATAGGGATACCTATAGGGTATGATGTTAGGTGGTGTACTTTTTATAATGATCCTGATGGTATGATCATACATGCATCTTGGAGGAAGTCCTTTTGGCATGTCACCAAAAAAAATATAATGCTCATCTAACACCTTTTGTAAATTAGGATATGTATACTCCTTGGTTGGTTGAACCTCTATAGAAAATAATTGTGTAACCAATCCCTTAGCATCTTTTATGATAATATTAATTATCTGATGGGAAATAACTAGTTATGGAAATTTATCCTTTAATCCATACAGTTCAAAGATCCTACCTCCTGAATGGAACCTCATGAATATATCCTAGAAATTCATCTCAATAATTCCCAAATTGGTGAGCCATTATAATCCCAAAACAATGTAAGCTCCTCCCATGGTAATAGAAAACATGTGGGAATATAATAATTAGTCTCCCATAGCAAGCTCAATGCTATTGTATTTTATAGAATAGTTGATGTTACCACCATTTGCAATCATGAGCTAAAATTTTGGACCTAGGTAAATGAAATAGTTTAAATGAGTAGCCAACTTAATATTGATGAAGTAATGTGTACTCCTAGATTCATTTAACATAGTCACCTTCTATTTTGATAGGAAACCAACCACCTTAATATTTTTAGAGGTAATAATGCTTGAAAGTGCATAAAATTAAATAGTAGGTTGAGAATCTTTAGATTCATTCTTGGGTTCTTCCAAAATTTCCCCTAAAGCTTCATCATCTTCTTCCTCCTCATTGGCACCTTTAATTTAAAATAACTTATTTTCAGCACATTGATGTCCTTTCTTCCATTTGATATTGTAGTCAAAACACAAACCTTTTTCACATTTTTATTTAATTTGTTGAGTTGTCAATATGGTAGGTTATAGAAATTATGGTGTTGGGAAGGTGTGTTCATAAACATTAATGAAAGGTATTCATCTGATCATCTCTTTTTCCTTAGCTATTTGTGCCCTTTATATGGATTTAGATACATTACTGGGATGAAACACACAAACCTCTAATTGGATACTATTTTTTAGGCCACCCAAAAATAGGACATTTAAATGTTTCTCAGTGATGTCTTCCACCTATAAGGAGAGATTATATAATTAATTAACGTAATCCTTTATAGTCTTAGTTTAGTATAGCATGGTTAGCTAGTTGAATTAATTTTTATATAAATTATTGTGATAATAAATATATAACTCCTTTAAAAATACCAACCATGAAACTAGGACACCCTTATTTTTATTTTGATCACACAACTAGTGATACTAAATGAACTGCTCAAGTTATAAATACAAAGAGGCCATGACAACCTTTTATGAATAAAGAGTCTATGTTTAAGTAGTTTTTTATTCATTCATTTGTAAAATAGACTACTAAAAATTCAAATAAAAATGTAGGGTTTGAAGGCATACCCATGATTTAGAATTTTGTGCATCATTTATCCACCAAATGTGGGAAATATTTTTTGTCTAGGAAGGACTACCTGCACACATGAAAAAACTTGGAAAAGATTGGATTAATAGGATAGGTTAATGGGCTGTCTAATGCTAGACTAGTCCTAAGAAGTAATGAACTTCATAAAAAGGATGTTAGCCCACCTATTTAAGTAATTAAGTGGATAAAAATGGTAAAATACATTACAAGTTTCATACAATGATACAACAGGGGCTAAAGTGGAAATGTGTCTTTCCAATAGAGGGTGAGAAATTATCTACTAGTCATCTTAGAGGAATTACTTTAGCCTTAAAGAGAAAAATCATGGTACTTTTCTAAAGGCAAGTCTAGGAATAAATTGACACTAATTCTATCGAATCAATGTTGATTACAGGGATCATTATCAATTCTATCCATTTTTATAAGAAGTTTGTTC
This sequence comes from Torreya grandis, assembly GCA_037957365.1. Lineage (NCBI taxonomy): Eukaryota > Viridiplantae > Streptophyta > Pinopsida > Cupressales > Taxaceae > Torreya > Torreya grandis. Next base: position 2,996,887 of record JARHVA010000924.1, read on the forward strand.
TGATTATTTCAACCATGGGTTAAATTGAGCTCTAAGGTGCTATATGAATTTGTGTTGTAAGGTAGGTTATTAGGGAGTTTAAACCATTTAGTTTTATTGTATTTTAGTTGATGTTTCTAGATTTAATGGTTGGTAATTAGTTAAAATTAATTGTGGGGTAAAATAGTAATTAGTGAAACTAATTATGTGGGGTGGAATGATAATTAGTGAAACTAATAATGTGGGGTGAAATGGTAATTATTGAAACTAATTACATGGGGTGAAATCAAGATGGGATGAGAAAAGGGGTCTAAGACATAAATTATCACAAATATATATATTTTAAAATCCTAGTGCTTAAATTTTCCCTTTTTTATTGAGAAATTTATAATACCCTGCCATGAGACAAAAACTAAGATAGTTCTAATGCCCTAAGTTTATATGAGGAGGTATCTTCCCTCAAACCAAGAGCCAACATAGGATGATGAGGTAGTGATGGGTTTGAAATGATATGGTAATGGATAAGATAGGGATATGATAGATAAAAAATGAGGGATAAGGCTATGAGTGTAGCCATGGAGTATAATTTTGCACTAATAAGATGTGAGATTTACAATTAAAAATTCCCCAAGGTAAACAAGTAATGGATTGACATAACTATGAATAAGTGGGCATAAATGGAGGCAATAAAGAGAACAAAGGATAGGATGAGCCAACCAAAGCATCTATTATGTTTAGGACATGTGCATTTCCTAGAGATAATTATTCTCAAAATGGGGTACACTCTCAAGATCTATAGGGGATATGCTTATAACAAAGTGTAAGCCTTTTAAATGTTGTGGGATAAACAAGGGGTCTATGTCCACTAGCCAGTAATGCAATGTAATAAATAATATGATAGTTGTAGTAAGCTAACTTATAAAACCTTGGGTTAAGATTGGTGGTATCAAATATTTTCATGTAGTGAAACAAATATGCCGAATGGAAAAAATTGACATCAATTTATATAGATCAATGTCAATTACACATAATTGACATCAATCCCAAAAGAATCAATGCTAATCATGAGAGGCTATATATAGTAAGGCTAACATGTTAGTCATTCATTTACAGTCAATGACATGTACATATGAGTAAAATATTTGATAGTTAATTACACATATTTGTTATTTATAGATAATAGAGGCTAGTGGGAGAGGGTAGAGGAGGTGGAGGTTGCATAACAAGTTAAGTTTTGAATTTTGATAAGTTTTTAAAATTTTCTTACATTTTTTATGTTTAATTTAGAATTTTGGTAATGGTATAGTAATCAATAGGGATCGATGTCAATCACCCTTGAATCGATGATAATATTATGGGATCAAAATCAATTTATATTGAATCAATGTCAATCTTTAAGGATCGACATCATTGTTTTTGGAATCATTACCAATTTAGTCTAGGGAGGATTAAATGTTAAGTTAGGAGTGTATTAAATTAAAGTACAATGGGGTACCTATGATTGAAGGCACATACCTTATTAATTATGTAGGACATAGTATCACCCTTACTAGAGAAGTTACATGATAAGATGAGTGACTAAGAATGGGATAATATTAATGCCATTAGGTTCAGAGGGCTACACCATGTGTACAAGGATTTAGGTCTATTGGTAGATTTGTTAGAGTGATAGGATATGTTGATAAGGACCTTCTAGTTGTCAATAGAGGAGATTACAATGACTATGGAGGATAAATACTATATACTATGGCTACCATTATAGGGAGTAGTGATTATACCGGTGGATGAGAGGGGACAAATATAAGTACTGACACAACTTAATGGGGATGATGCTTTTGATATTAAATTCACATCTTGAGGTTTTATTTTTGATACATTATATGAGGAGGATGTAGAGGGGTGGTTAAAGATGACTATGATGATGCTTTCCATTTATTACTATGTATTGATAGATTAAGGGGGAGGTTGATTTCCCTAGAGCTTGATAGGTATTGTGGTTGACATGTTAAAGTATCACATTGTGTTTTCATGGGAACTAACCCTTGTGGCATAGGTATATAGGGATATGTGGGGGTGGAATACCTAGTATATATTTAGATAATATGTGACCTTTGTATTAAAATGTTGTGCTTATGATCATATAAAAGTGGTTCACCCACTTTGTACTCTATGGGTATGATGGAATCAAATATATTTTAGTGTGTGATTCTTTCAGTGGAAAGAAGACCTTGTGAGGCCATTTACTGATGGGGTAGTATGTGATTTGACCTATTATTAGTGAGTTATAGGGGAGCTAGAGGATGGATATATTATCTAGAGACCATATGTGAGGTTTTTAGCATGGCCTACGATGGAGGGAGAGTTAGTTGGGAGACATTGGGATAGGTGGTTGTAGGTGAGGAGAGTAGAGCACCTAGAGTTGTTTTATTTTTAGAGAGTTAGGGGACAACTCATATTGATATGGATTATTATATATGCACCATATGGATACATGTAAGATGATATAGAGATCGAGCTACTACAGTCTTGTTATGTTAATCTATAAGTGGGGCCTAAGAGGGATGCAATTGCTATAGATGTGGGCAATGTTAGATTCACCCTATCATACTCTTTATGGTGGGGAGAATAGTTAGGGGAGAGACAATATATGGGGTGCATCCTCTCCATGAGGGATCATATGTGGATATGGAGGAGTCAGAATATGAGGAGCTTACTGATATACATGCCATTATTATAGAGCAAGATGTATTGAGAGCACAATATACCACATTAAATGGATAAGTGAATACATTACAAGTGACATTGATGGTGGTAAAGTCTAACCATGATACGTTATATACCCATTTGGATTCACTACAGGAGATACATAATCAAGTAGTACAAGATCGAGATAGGTATTGGGCTAAGTAGGATAGATTGTGGTGAGGTGGTATGGTGGCTATAAGGTATCTAGGGATAAAGGGTAAGGGATAAGTATAAGAAAGGTAGGGATGGTGATCCTAGATAGATATCAAGATATTGTTGAATTTTTTTTATACTACTAGTAGATTTTACTAGAGTGGATTCCTGAGGTACCCTGATATGCCACCTATGTAGCTACATAGGGAAGGTCATCATGATGGACTTAGGGTGCATCAGCCAGTATGGGTAGTGTATCATGGGATAAATATTTTAGAGATAGAGGGGGAGATAGGGGAGGGGATGGATGTATTGATGGAGGTGGTGGTGGAGTAAGTGAGAGCATCCATCTGAGTCACATCCAATTTATTGAGTGGTTATTTTTTGCTTACTGTATTAGCCATAAAGCCATTTTATATATATTTTTATTATGAGACTTCAAATGATGTACATTTATGATATATATATATATGTATATATATATATGTATATATATATGTATATATATATATATATGTATATATATATATATGTATATATGTATATATATATATATATATATATATATATATATGTATATATATATATATATATCCATGATTTTTTATTTTGATTTAAAATTGTTATGTGATGCATTATATGATTATGGAGAATGTTAAATTATGTGATAATGTCATACAATTTATGGATTTAGATTATGTGATGTATTTTTTTAATAGATGTAGGGTTTTTAATAAAACTATAACCAGTTCTATAATAGAAACCAAGGGCCCATTCCCTATAGACACATAAAAAAATAACTTAAACACCCAGTGCCAAAGCTTCACCAAGTTTCAAAAACAAAAACCAAGCAAAAGTAAAAACCATAGCTAAAACAAATATGGCTTAGCACTGAAAAGATCTAAGACAAACCAGAGATTCAAACAAAATAAATTAAATAAAGACCAAAATAGGAACTACTTAGTACAAACTTGAAATCTCATGATGTAGAGCAATGAACAAATACTCTACTTATCTATCTCTGATACTTGAAATATAAATTTCTTACATTCAACCAACACAATATTTCTTTGGAAATTTGATCAAATCTTTGACAATCATTCTCCAACATGAATCTCTTTTGTTTAATATCTTTTAATCTACAAATTTTAAACAAATTCCACTGGTTATAAAATTATTTTTTAGATTTTCTTGACTCAATCACAGCCTTAAGAGGCTCTAATTATTTTTTTATAAAGGATTTGGGTGGTTTTTAAAATTCCCTAGAGACTCACTAAAATTTCTTTCCTCATATATTAATTCTCTATATCAACCTCATGCCATCTCAAATATTCAACTCATTGGTATTTCATTATGGAAATGATACTCAAGTTTCTATATGAATGCAGTCGAACTATATCATGGTCTACCTTTGACAACATTAAAAGACCACATTCATGCCTTAGAAACCTCAATTCACATTTTATTAATGGATCCCCAAGAAAAATTATTTGACAGAGAACACTAGAACATGTAGGCTCCATTTCCTTCATTCTATGAAAATCTTGTGCATTTGATTACCTTAAAATGCATACTGAACATTGACAAGAGGGAAATACACATACCTTCAAATTATGTCTTCAGCTAAATTCTACAATAATCTTAATCACACAAATGGTATATACCATATCTCTTATCTTAGAATCCAACTCGAATAGGGATTGACAGTGACCAGATTATAAAATTTGTATTCCAATTGATATAAAATCTCAACACAAAAAAGCTTCAATAACTTGCTAATTTCATTATCCAATGCACACTCAAAATGTTTTCAATAGGATATCAATAACATAGAGCATTACCAGTTTTAGTAAATGGAACCTTTTTAAACAATTAATGGAGACTAGGCTAAGACTCCCTCAGCCTTTACACACACTTAATTCATCCATTCTAGCCTTGCATAATTCTATACCAAATATATCAAAACTGATGCCTACTCCTTTACTCAATTGACACAATCAGTTCTTTAAGTACAAAATATGTTCAACATAGAGCAATCAAATGAATCTTGACTCTCATATATGTATTTATGAATTGTCCTTAATAGAATATGAATTGATTTCCAAACACAAATAAATACGCCTTACCAATACTCCAAGATGACACAACACATCTTTGTAAAAGTTTCCTTTATAAACTCTATTGTAATCTAGTCTCTTTCTTGGTCCATGCACAAAAAATACAAGGTTTATAATTGGCCAAAAATTAATCAAATTTATTATTCAAAATCATGGGGGTTCTTTTCATTATACATTTGAAATGATCCCCATTCTTCCTTATATTGAATTGAATTCAACACCCACAAAATATCTATATAAAAAGACTCTAAATAAAAACCATAACTAACTTTATAACCACTTATGTAAATTCTTCTATAAATTTTCCTACTTACCAAAAATGACTTATTATGTGAATCAAATGAGGACTTAAGCATTTTTGATCCCATCTAGCAACTTCAGACTTCTTGAAACAAAATTAAGATCTCTTACTTTTTCTAAAACACTTGAAAATTCAAACTAAGGGTACCTAGAATCTAAGATGCACTTTTACAGACTTAATATGACCTTGATCACCACCTAAGACTAAAAACATAATACTATTTACATTTTTTAGTGATTCTCCTACATCATACTATCTAGGAGCATGAAAAACTTAAAATATGTTAATTTTGAGATCTTTTGCAGCATCCTTCTCTAAAGCAAATCCATTTAGGTTCCAAGGCCTATTTGAGATACCTAGGCCTTTGTGATGCTTGCTTATGTTGGCTCCTCTTTTCTTAAATCCTATCTTTATTCTTTTTTAAGGTTATATTCTTATGCTTTAATCTTTCACCTCCTCATCTTTAGCTTATTAATGTTCTCTTGTAACCAAACTACACATGGAACACACAAATTAATGAAAATAATTTATTGCTTATGTTCTTGGTAATCTCTTACTTGCTCATGCTTCCTTGTTTTTTCCATGCTTGTTACTGTTGATTATGTAAGTAATAATATAATTTAGGCCTCTATTTCACCCTCTTTGGTCTCCAATATGTAACTATGTTCTACTACAACTTTATTTTCTTCATTTTCTACCTAGTCACCATACAAATCATTCTCCAAATCTGCTATCTCCTTTTCTAGCTACTCATCACTTTCATATTATAACTAAAAAATAGATTTATCTTTTCCTTTCAAGCCTTCAATAATGAGATCAAGGTGATATTATTCTTTCTCTTGGTCATATCCTTCACATGGCTAGTTGCATCCTTCATCTTGTTCAATTAGCTACTCATTCAACCAAAGCTTATACATTTCCTTTTTCAATTGCTTACATAACATCCTCTTCTTTTCTCTCTCTTATCTTATGGTTTGAATTCTCTTTATCCTCATTAGTATTTTGATTGGCCATTTGATTGTATTTCTCTTTATCACCCATCCAAAGTGTGGGATCTCAATCTCTCTCATCTTATCTACCATGAGGTTCACCAAGGCTATTTGTTGTTTCATCTCGTATATCCCTCTTTGAAAGTCTTATTCTTATTGATTCCTTCTCAACTCTATTTCTTTCTTCTTCCTCAATTGGTATTTTATGTTAGGCATCTACCTCATCATCCTTTTCACCATCTGTATCCTCTCAAGCAAGTTTATTTCACCTTAATCCATCCTCTATCCAATCTTTCTCCTTGGATCCAATCTTTTGAAAATTTAATTTTCTCTCTTTTCTTAAGCTTCTTGATCTCCTTATATCTTTTTCAACCTCTTTTGGGATATTAATATGCCTTGACCAACTTCTTTCCTTTGACCTATAATCTTATTTATTAACTCATATCAATCTTCATGCAACTATTCAACACATACTCAACATTATATTCATGCAAACCAACATAGAAATATTTAAAACACATGGCATTCCTTTTCCATATAATCTCTCACTCTGATACCAAAATGATGTAGAGAAATGAATAAATACTTTGCTTATCTATCTCTGATACGTAAAATATAAATTTATTGCATTTAACTAACACAATCTCTCTTTGGAAATTTGATCAACTCTTTGGCAATCATTCTCCATCAAGAATCTCTTTTGTTAGTTCAATATCTTTCAATCTAAACAAATTAAACAAATTTCAGTGGTTACAAAAGTAGTTTTTACATCTTGTTAGTCTTTCCGTAATTTAGAGTTTCCTAACTCAGTCACAGGCTTGAGAGGCTCTAATTATTTTTTATAAAGGATTTGGGTGGTTTTCAAAATTCCCTAGAGACTCAATCAAAGTTATTTCCTCCTATATTAATTCTCTATATCAACCTTATGCCATCTCAAACCTTTAGCTCACTGTTATTTCAATATGGGAATGATAATCAGGTTTCTCTATGCACACAGTCGAACTATATCATGGTTTGCCTTTAAAAACATTAAAAGAACACCTTCATGCCTTAGAAACCTCCATTAATGTTTTATTAATGGATGCCCATGTAGAATTATTTGGCAAAGAACACTAGATCATGCAGGCTCCATTTCCTTCATTCTATGAAAATATTGTGCATTTTATTACCTTAAAATGCATATTAAACATTGACAAGAGTGCAATACACATACCTTTAAATTATGTCATCAATGAAATTATACAACAATATTACTCACATGGATGGTATACACCATATATTTTTTCTCAAAATCTAACTTGAACAAGGATTGATAGTGACAAGTTTATAAAATTTGTATTTCAATTGATATAAAATCTCAACACAAAAAGCTTCAATAACTTGCAAATTTCGTTATCTAATGCACACTCAAAATATTTTCAATAGGATATCAACAACATAAATCATTACTATTTTTAGTTAATATAACCTTTTTACAAAATTAATGGACACTAGGCTAAGACTCCCTTAGCCTTTACATACACTTAATTCATCCATTCTGACCTCACATCATTCTATACCAAATATATCAAAATTGATGTCTACTCCTTTACTCAATTGACATAGTTAGTTCCTTAAGTACAAAATATGTTCATCATAGAGCAATCAAATGAATCTTGACTATAATATACATATTTATTAATTCTCATTAATATAATATGAATTGATTTCCAAACACAAATAAAGATGTCTTACCAATACTCTTAGATGACACAACACATCTTTGTAAAAGTTTCCTTTATTGCAATCCAGTCACTTTTTTGGTCTATGCATAGAAAATACAAGGTTTGTAACTATCTAAAAATTAAACAAAATTCTTATTCAAAATCTTGGGGGTTATTTTCATTACACATTCAAACTCATCCCCATTCTTCCTTATATTTAATTGAATTTAAACACCCACAAAACATCTATATAAAAATACTCCAAAAAAATAACAAAAATAACTTTATAACCACTTATGTAACTTATTCTATAACTTTGATTATTTACCAAAGATGAATTTTTATGTGAATCAAATGAGGACTTAGACATAATTGACCCCATCTAATAGCTTGAGACTTCTAGAAACAAAATGAAGATCTCTTACTTTTTCTAAAACACTTGAAAATTTAAACTAAGGGTACCTAACATCTAAAATGTATTTATATAGACTCAATATGACCTTGATCACCACCTAAGACTCAATATGACATTGATCACCACCTAAGACTCAAAACACAAGAACCATTTACATTGGGTAATGATTCTCCTGTATCATCCCAGGTATAAAATCAACCTTTCACTACTAACAAATGATTTCCCCTACTGGAGAGTAAGGATTATATTGTCCATTACATATCACCATTGATTGATTTCATAACATTAAGTTGTAGCCTTTCTGATTTTGATTTCCTACCTCTTTTCCTTTTCTTGTCACAATTACGAGTCTTTGGATTATTGGGTTACTATGCAATAGAAAAAATTGCTCTATTGGATAGCTCTTCTCCTTCATCATGCCCATCTTATTTAAACCCTAAAATGGTTTCCTACTACTAAAAATAATACACTAAAAGTGGAGAGTGGTTAACATCCTTATACCTAGAACTTTTCATGATAATTTCCTTTTTTAGAGAGGAAAAGGGGGCTATCTTAGCTCCCTATCAATTTGAGTTGCTAAAGTTTCCAAAGCCTCACCCTTCTGAGGGATGTTGTGAGTCACCTAAAGAGAAGATACCAATGGAGGCTCAATAGAAATGGAATTTGATGGGACTTGCATTAATTGAACTAAATCTTGGTTTGGACAACAAATATTTCTTTCCCATTTATTCAATAGCATTGAATGAGAACCTTGAAACCTCTTTTTATCAATCTTATGATTGACTCGATTACATTTGAAGTGTATGAAGGGTAGACCTTAAAAATTAACAAAATGAGTCCAAACACTAAGTGAGGATGAAATCTAAATAAAATGATGTAGTGGTTTGTATAAATCAACCAAAACACACACCCTGACATAACTTAGATTAGACTTAATGGAATCATCCAATTTGATGAAAACTCCCAGCTTACTAACCAATTTATTGAGAAGAATAGGATCCTACATGGCTAAGGGAAGATTATAAAATCTGACCCAAATCAAAGATTGAAAGATCATAAAAATAACTAGGTCAATAAAAGGATCCCATTGACATAAAAAAAACCTACTCTTGCTAATAATCCATGGTCCATTATCTCAAACAAAATCTCTATCAGCTGAGGATTGAAATGAAAGCAAGAAAAAACCATTTGCCATTATTGACAGAGAAAGGGATTTTAAAGTGGGTGAAGTTATTTGAGACCATTCTAAGAGGATTACCTAGGAAGGTCTATGTCCCACACACATACCAATTAAATATATATGGCCTCTTTCCATATTAAGTATAGAGAGCTCAGCATCAAAAATTTTAAGTAATGGAGAGTTAGAAAATATCAAAGGAATATCACTTAAGGATGTCATTTCTAGAGTGTTTTTTTAAATATTTTGCCTCATATAATCCTCCACACACACTTTATCCTCCTTAGATATCTTTTCCTTTGAAAATTTGCTTATGGAAATCAAAATAGGGTCTAAATAAAGCTAATTTTTGAGGATAAGTTCTTTGTAAAAAGATCCACATGAATGAAATGGATTTGATGCATTAATGCAACTCAAAAAATTTGATGCCTTTTTAGAAACCCTAGCTTCTTCGGTTATTTGTTATTCTATCCACTTACATGGAGGGGATCCTCCATTAGATAGGCCACTATCCACATATAGCTGCTCTAGCCCAAAAAAATATTCTAGAGGCACATTAACTTGTGGATAATTAACTTGTGGATAAAATAGGAAGGGGGAAATCTAGTATAGTTTTTTAAAATTTTATTTTTCCTTTCCTTGCCCTAGTTTGATCATTAATAAGTCCCTTTGATACCCAAACTTATCCCAACATTAACATCATATTCACTAATAATATCTTTCTACCACCTATGCTTGAAAGAGTCCTAGGCCTCAATTTTTCTTCTCTCACCACCACCATTCAAAACCATAGTCATCATTTCTATTGATGTATCTAGTGGTTATCTCTAAACCTTTGTTTACATCAGCTCATCTCTAAAGGCCCACTCACCATGCCACTACTCCTAACTAAAATCTCTAGCTCAATCTACCCTCCTGAATCCTTCATCACTGTATGCCCTTTGTCGATCCCTATTGTCATCTAGTTTAAAGTTGTCATCACTACCATTGTCCTCCTCATCATCCAAGATACCTATTTTGATAATTATTGTTATAAATTATGTGATGTATTTTAATTTTTACCATGTTTATGGAATTATTATTTGATTTATAAAATTATGATGTATATTACACTTTGCTTTATGTTTTTATGGTGATAATTTATATGATTAATGATTAAATGGCTTGACTTTTACTATATTTTTGGATAGATATTGATATTAAATAATGGATAATTATATTAAATTTGATTAATTTATTAGTGATTATGATAAATAATAAAGTATTTTTCATAACCCCTCATTGGTTTAGACCTAAACTAGATATGATAGCTTGTTGCATCTGTACATGTGTCCTTTTATCCAATGTTAATAATTAATTTTAACAACCTATGTCAACTAAGTTTATGAACTATTAGTTTAGGAAGGTAATTGATGTGGATTTGATTTTCACATGATGTACTTCAAACATTACTTTTTTAGGAATATATATCTCATCTTGTGTTCTAGAGATTTAAGGCTAACTTTAAGACCTTCATGTAGGCAATCAATGTGGAAAGTCTATGATGTTTGATAAAGCTGGTTAATGTGGGAATCTTTCTTAGGATATTTTGGATTTTTCTTTTAGGGATTTTATAGAGGCATGCTTATAGAAAATTGATCAATATGGGAAGTTTTCTAATGTATTTTTACTTATATATCCATCCTTTGAGGGAGTGGTCTATAATTTAGGATATATTCTTGATTAGTTATCCTTCAAGGGAACAATCTACAATTTGTGCCTTTCTATGAATAGTTGTCTTTTAAGGGAGCAGTCTACAATTTTTCCCTTTGCTTGATTTTTATCCCAAATTAATGAGATAGATTAAGTCAACCTAGGCTAATTATTATTAAAAAAAAAATTACATAAGATGATATTTCTATCCCCAAAATAAACTTTTTAGGTGAGAGATTTTAGGTAATAATGATTTGGGGATCCTTCTTGTTATAGGCAGAGCTTGTCCATTTGTAACATGCTATGAATAGAGGTAGGAATTTCATATTTAAGGTTAGGATAGGTATGTTTACATATATCCACATGATTCTTCATCATTATTAGGTATTTTTAAATTATAGGGGGTACAATTTTAGTTTATTTTTAAACCAAAGGAGGAGAACCTATGTTGAATGTAGTTTATTAAAGATTATTAACATTAAAAAAGATGAAAATGCAAAGCATTAAGAGGGTCACATTATATTTTTCATTCAAGAGAGTCCAAACAATATTCCCCAAATCCATATTTATGAGTAATAATGTATGGTCCAAGCCAATTTGGAGAAAATTTTCCTCACTTAGTTCTTTCCATATTCATGACATGTTGATTTTCTTTAAGGACAAGGTTACCAATATTAAAATATCATTATTTTAAATGTTAATTATATGCATGTTTTATTATTTCTTGATATACATGGATATGATCTAGGGCCATGGATCAATGCTCATATAAGATTTTAATCTGTGTTAATCACTTTTGATGATAATCCTCTTCAAAAATGATGTCTTTAAGATAAATATGAAGAGAAGGAATTTGGATTTCGAGAGGGAGGACAAATTTTGTGCCATTAAGATAAATAGATAACACTCATAGGGGTTAAAATTCTAGTTTTATAAGCCCATAAGGAAAAAATAATGTGAAGATGCCAATTCTTCCCAGCCTCATTAACTAATTTAGTTAATATTTTGATAAGGGTTTTGTTATATGCTTTGGCCTGTCCATTAGTTTGTGAATAATATGGTGAAGAAAAACTTAGATTAATGTTAAAATAATCATAGAGTTTTTAGAATTTATTATTTTTTAAAATATTTATCATTATCTATAATGATCTTATGAGGAACACCTAAGATATAGATAATATGATGGTTAATAAAATCAACAATCTTTTCTACTTTGGTCAAAATAAGAGGAATAGCCTCCACCCACTTCATGAAATATTCAATGGTAGTAATGATAAAACCATGTCATTAGGAATATTTAGGATTAATAGATCCTATAAGGTCTATCCCCCACTAATAAAATGGCTAAAGTATCTATCCACTTGTAATGCATAACTAGGGATGTGTGATAGGTTAGCATGTTACTGACATTTTATGCATTTCTTGACATATTTACAATAGTCCTGATTTAGAGTGAACCAATAATATCCTATTTATATAATTTTATTGGAAATTACTAGGTCACTAAAGTTTCCACCACATAACCTATCATGTGTTTCTTTGATTATGAGGGTCTCCTCAAATTTTGAAGACATTGAAGGAGAAGACCATTGAATCCTTGCTTATAGAGAACACCCCCTAGTATAATATAATGGATGGTTCATTATTGAAAAGCATGTTTACCATTTTTAGATAGATCTAGAGAGATAATACCTTTAGACAAATGATTAAATGTCTACATGTAATATAAATCTAATTTATTTTCTTACACATTATGGATATAAGGAAGATCAATTTTGAAATAAGAGGGTTGGTTGAACTTTTGGATGAGGACAAAAAGTTTGGTTTCATGAGAGAAGTATGGGATAAAAGAAGCCAGGGAAGCCATGGTATCTACAATTGTTTTAGTTGACTGATGAGTGGCTTGGACGACATAGTGATCAAAGGTGGCTAATAACTAATCTGCTAAAATTTTATACTTTTGTAAGATGTCATTATTACATTGATACATGTTTATCTCATTAACTACCACTTGGTAATCTTGATAAATATTAATTAACTAAACACCTAGGGTCAAATCAATTTGGAGACATATGAGTAAGGCTTCATAATCTACCATATTTAGATTGTATTCAAAATTAAGTTTAAAAGATAAAGGTATAGAAGTTCCCTCCAGAGGTATTAAAATGATTCCATCTCCCCATTTGTACTCATATTTTATCCATCAAATAATAAATTCATATGATATGTAGGATTTCCCTAAGATGTGGAAGCAATAGATTCATCAAGGAATTTAAAACTAGATGGTTGATCACCTATAAGAGGTGATTTATCTAAATGATTAGTGATGATCTAGACCTTATATAACTTTTGATGGAGAAAATATATATCAAACTTAGCTAAAATCATGATCCATTTATCCATACACTAATTTTGATAAGGCTCCAAATGGATAAACTTAAGGGGATCGATGTTAATGATTACATAGGTTTTGTGATTAAGTAGATAATGATGAATCTTATAAGCCACAAAAACCAAATCTAGGCATAATTTATTTATATGTGTATAATTTTTTTCATATTCAATGGGAGTGTGACTTATGTAATAAACTACATGTTTTATGTGTTTCTCATCACAATGGGCAAGCATAGCATCTAGATCATGATCTATGGTTGAGATATATAATAAGAAATATCACCCCTCTTTAGGAGGAATAAGAACTGGTGAGAAGAGGAGATATTTTTTGAGAGTTTCAAATGCCGCTTGAAAATTAGAGTTAAAAATGAATTAGGTATCCTTCCTTAAGAGGTGATGTAATCATTGACATTAATTGGATAGTTGGGAGATGAAATGATGAATAGACTATAATTTTCCTTGCATGTTATGGATTTTCCTAATATTTTATGGGGGTAGAATATATATAATATTCCTAATCTTAGAGGGATCAAATTCTATCCCACTAATATAGATGATGAAATCCAAGAGCTCACCTATCGTAACTCCAAAAATGCACTTTTTGGAATTGAGATAGACAAGGAATTGGATTAAGCAGTCAAAGATTATTTTAAGAATAGATATATTATCTGTTTGGAGATTTGACTTGATAATAAGTTCATCCACATAATATTAGATTATTTTTTGGATTATATCATGAAAATATAATACATGACTCTTTGATAAGCTGTTCCTGCATTCTTTAGGCTAAAAGGCATAACCTTATATGAAAAAGTCCCCCAAGGGGTAATAGAAGAAATCTTATGTTGGTCCTCTTGGGAGATAAGGATTTTATTATATCCATAGAATCCATCCATAAGTGAAAAAAATTGGTGGATAAATGTTAGGTCTACTAGTTGATCAATGTTAGGAAGAATAAAATCATCTTTAGGATAATCAAGGTTGAGTTCTCAAAAATTAGTACATAGGGAGTCCTTTTATAGGTTCTGTGATATGCAAAATGTTATAAACCCACTAAGGGTAATCAATTAGTTAGATGAAATTAATATATAAGAGCCATTTCATTTCTTCTTTAACTAAGGGCTCAATATGAGGGTGTATTTTCTATAGTTTTTATTTCACTAGTTTAGCTTCAGGGATGGTGGCAATATTATGAATTATGATAGTAGGGTCGATACCTGGAATATTACCATATGAAAAAGAAAAGGCCTCACTATCATCTGATAGGAATATGGTGAGGGTATAAATATTTATTGACCTTAATAATGTATAAAACCTCTTGAGACCCTATGTTAATATATTTAATGGCTTCATTCAAAAGGCTAGACATTTCACCTAGAAGAGAATCACATAAGTGCAATTTTTTTTTGCCTAAATAAGTCAAGATAGAATTATCATCTTGACATTGAAGAATGGGGATGGTATAAGAATATTGTTCTATCATATTAAGGTAGGTAATGGTAATGTATTTAGTTTCCTCATCAATGTGATAGGTGAGAGGTCCTAGGTCAACAATATTAACTAAAAAAATTGGGAGGAATGGAAATGACATCATCCATCTCAGAGGGAATGTTAGATGATACAATATTTTCTTTAGGATTAGATATAAGAATTTTATTAAACCCAAGGCCATGTTTTTCTTTGGATTTCCTAAAATATCCTTACATGATACTATGAGGTCCTTATTGATAAAATCCTATTCCAAAGCCTTTCTAAGAACATCATTATAAGTACATTTGAGAAAAATGAAGTTTTTCTAGGAATGACAAATTTGAGGAGAATGATTTGGTATGAGATCAGATATCAAGATATGAGGAGGATTTACTGATCCCCCTATAGACTAAATGAATAGAGATAAAAGGAGAACATCTCCAAGGTTAGGATGATAGGTACACTATTTATCTAGGCATCCATACTATTGAAGAGTAATAAGGGTATTAAGTGTCAATAATTTATATTCTCCTATCGAGAGTTGTTAGAATAAAAAGTCAAGGGAATCCTTATTAAGGATTTGTGATGAATGAATTGTTGAACTAGTCAATGCATCATTGGATGATGGTGATGGGCTTGTGTTTTTTAGATGGAGTAGAACATCATTAGGTCAAATAGTTAAGTTGAAAGTTTTGATTGGATGAGGATTGGTTGGGATGATATGGACTTGGCCCTCTTTCTCATATTTGATGCATCAGTGTAGGGTGGATGGAATACAACACATAACATGGATCCAAGGACATCTTAGGAGGATATTATATATAAACTCTCCCTATAAATGTAAAATAACTATTGAAGGATACAAGAACCTATTAAGATAATGAGGATGAAATTTCTTAGAGTAGGAGCTACTATATCATTGAAAGCCCAAAATATAACTTGATATTGGGCCAAAATAGTTTTAATAAGTTGTATTTGATTAAAGGAAGTGAGGAGATAATGTTGATTATATCCCCATTTTCAATCATGAATATTTTGATCTGAGTTTGATTAATTTTAGTAGTGACAAATAGGGTTATATCTCAGTCTTTAGATAATAATGGGACTATTTTCAAATCACTAAAAGTAATAGATGAAGCCAAATGCAAAGATCCAATAAATGATCTCAAAGGTTGGTATTCATCAGGTTACACTTGAATTGCCTAAAGTACTTCTATCATGGCTTGACAACATTACAAGGATTTTTGAATGAGTTTATATAAGGACATCTTGATTGGGGCTTGATGGAGTTATTTTAAAATTGATATCTATGTTATCTTTGAGGAATTATTCTTCTATGTTTTCCCTATAATAGAGTTTTTTGGTTTTTAAGTGGAGGGTTTGGAGGTCTCTATGGTTGAGTTAAGATCCTTCATAATGAAAAATTTGACCTCATTTGGATTCTAGGTTTTGGGGTTTTGTGTTTGAGACCATGTGGCTATGTTTATCATATCATTTTGAAATAGTGGAGGGCTTATTGAAGTTACATATTTATCCATGTTTGGAGGTCCCTGGGGATGTTGGAAAAGGGTTGGTTAGGGATGGATTCAAGGCTATTAATCATGTTTTTTGATGTTTGTTTTAATATTTCTATTAAAGGATTTAGGGTATTCACTATGTTAATCTTAGGGATGGTTATGGTTTTAGTGTTTTAATAAAAAAAAGGATCAGGACAAGGATATTTAATTAAGAGGTCATCTTCATTAAAGAGATTCTATATTAAATATTTGAGAGCATTGCATCTAAGTATCATGTCCAGGTATCCTATGGTAAGCACACATCTTGTTCTCCCTTTATCATGATATTTTTTGGTTATAGGGATTAACAGGTTTGATAGGTGGTAACATGATAAGGTAAGTGTACAAAGGTTGATTGAGGATGGTGGAATAGGATCCTCAAAAGGTATCTTGGTGATATTTTTTCATTTTTTTGGGTATTAATTTTTAGACCATGCTTACCTTTGCACTCTCATTTTTTTTATTGATTATACAATTAGTTTTAATGGGTGGTAGAGGTATCTTAGATAAGTTTTAGGGGTAATAAAAATATGAGGGGTAGATATGGAGTATTGGTGTGTAATATGGGTGGAATTTCTTGAGCTAGTTTATATGTCTTAAGAGGTGATTTTATAATTGTGATATTTATTTTAGAGGAAGTATGAGTTCTTAATATGGATGTATTAGTTTATATTTGGGGCATAATCATCTTCCATTTTTAAATCATGGTTAGAGGCTGTAAGAGTATCTTTATAAGGGTCTTCATTTTTGGATGACTAGGGGAGTTTAAACCTTATAGATGGGTGTTCTAAGGCATTACCCTTTGACATACCAAGACATTTTTCCCATGTGTCTAGAGTAACCTTTTTATCTTTCACCTTTTGTGGGTGATTTTCAATGCATTGGGATGACCCTTCCTCTAGAGGATCCTAGATAATGAGATTAGAAAGGCTTTAGTGGATGGTATAAATGGGTTTAAATGGTTCAGATGGTTCAAAAATATATCCTATAATGAGGTCTAGGATTATTGTTACTTTATAATATTATTAAGGATCATTATCAACTTATTGAGGTAAAATTTGATCATGAATAGTATTTATTACATGGGCTTCCTAATCTAGGGTGATTTCATTTTTTTTTTATAGAATTGGATTAAGATGAGTGATTAGGGAATTTATGTTTAAATATATTGAGGGATTGGTTTAGAGGAGCATTTGAATTTTCTAATTGTAATTCCCCTTGATTGATAAGGTTCTAGACCAAACTCTTAAAATAGTGATAGTTATTGATCTCTTGACTAGATATACAATGGTAGGTGAAAAATTCTCTATATTTATACAAATTAGGTTTAGGATGAGAATCATAAATGGGTATGATTAGAGGGATTTCAATATTTAATGCTTTTAATAATTTGTTTAGAATAGTAGTGTAATATTCTCCCAAGGGCATGTATTTCCTGGTAGAAATCATGTTAAATTTCTCTACAGTTGTGTTTGGGAAGTAGAATAACTTGGTTGGTTGTTATTATGGACGAGATGATTTTAAGACAAGAACATTTTTTATGCCTTTTGTTATAGGATTTTTGGTCCCTTTGGAAGGATTAGTTTGAAATTTGTATTCTATAACTTAACCTTTCATTCTTCTAAGGTTTGGATTTCTATCTTATGGGCCATGGTAAAGGCCTCATCAAAGGTTTTAAATGATTGAACTTGGAGTTTGGATGAGATATTATTCTCACATGACCTAAAAATAACTCAATTAATTTGGATTGAGGAAGGGAAAATGTCAAATAATTTCATCTAGCCACAAAATCTATAATGGAATCATCTTTAAATTGTCTAATGGTATATAGGTCAGTGATGGTTAATTTCCTTATGATATTTATTAAAAAATGGTCTAAGAAAATATAATCTAATTATCCAAAAGAAAATAGGGAATGTTAGGGTATAGAGCTATACCAATCTAAAGTTGATCCAACAAGCGACATGGGGAAAGTCCTCAAAAGGAGGGAATCATCATGGGTTAAAAGGTAGCATGCATGCCTAAATGCCCTAATATGCTATTGTGTATCATCCTTGTTTTGAAATTTGGTAAACTTGGGAAGTTCCCACTATGTTGGATATGGCCTAATTGAAATATTGGGGTTGATAGGTTCATTAAAAAATGTTTTGTATGTGATTTCACCATCCTATCCATGAGGAAACGTATGAGGTGAGGTTGGATGTTATATTGAGGCATAACCCCTCAAACATTTTTTTGCAAATGTTGATAAGAGGGAAGTGAAGTAGGTAATGGACATGAAAGGGGATAACCAATAGAAGTGGTAATTCTTGGTTGAGATGTAGTTGTATACTAAGGGAACAAGAGAGTTAGACTTTGTTATTGAGATGGGTTAAGATAGGTGGTTATGAGGGGTTGTGATGGAAATAGGTATTGAGTGGTTAAAAGGATATGTTTTGGAGAGTTAAATTAAGGGTAGTTATTGTGTGGATGGTAATGGTTGAGTGGTGTGTTATGGGTTCAAGGTTACATGTGTTTGGACTAGTGGGAGAGTCATAGGATGGAGACTACTAAACTCTAGAACATGGGAGAGGGAGGTTGATTGGATGTGATTTGTGTTATAGTAATGTTTTAGGGTTGGATAATGGTTGTGTGGGGGTTACTATATACTAATGGTGGTTGGGTATTTATAGTTTGTGTCATGCTGGTATTGAAACTTGTTGGTGGTAGTGGGTTAATGGAAGAAGAAACCATGGATATTGTATATCCCTTTTCTATTTTTGGTGGCATGCCATAGAAAAATTTGAAATATTGGGCTTGAGATAAAATAGGAATTAATATTTATTGTTACATAAGGTAATAGCTTAGGGAAATTGGATTTTATCCAATGTATTTACATAGATAGGATCACCCTGTGGGTAAAATTGAGGGAGGTCATCCTTGATGGATTCAAGAGAGGAAAGGGGCTTGGTGAATTTTCCATTGAATAATATTTATGTGTTGACTATGTTTATCTCTATGACTATTGTTGCATTACAACCATGTAGTAATAAAATAACAAAATAAAGAACAAATGCAAAAACACACAAAACTTATTTTGTTTATATCATTTTTAGTGAGGATAAAGCACATAATCTACTTAAATATAATTATTTTTAATCTTATTAAGAAATAAGTTTTAAGATACGATAGGGTGTTAGCTTAGCAAAGAACCTAAGAAGAGGTAAGCTAAGTCTGGTTTTGGGTTTGTTTAATGATGGTATCCTTGATATACATGAAGGTACAATGAGGCCTAAATATATGTTGGTGATATTACATGGCTTGGTATTAGGGACTACCCCCTTACTTCATGGTCTTGTAGTAGTAAGGATGTCATGAGATTATCCTTTATACTACCAACCAATTTTTTATACTTTGTTAGAACACCAATTCAGATTTCCCCTTGGTGATGAAATCCAAGTGGGTCTACCTGGGTAGAATTTGTTTGATGGCTTATTTTAATATTATTGTGGTTTGGTAGTGTGTGAAAAAATAGTGAAAATAAAATGATGAGTTAATCCTCATAATTACACTAGGTGTGTTACTTAAACAAGAAAATTGATAAATACATTTTTTTTCAAAATAAAGAACTCTATTTTTTATTTTCTTGCTTTAATGAAAACAAACAAAAGTTGTTACTAAAATATAATGTAAAACAAAGAACTAAAATGATAAATTAATAATAATGAGACCCAAAAATGTTCCCACCAAGCATGCCATAATGTTTAAGTAGTTTTTTTTTCATTCCTTTATAAAATAGACTACTAAAAAATCAAATAAGAATGTAGGGTTCAAAGGCATATCAATGATTTGGAAGGTTATGCATTATTGATCTAGAAAATGTAGGAGTTCCTTTTTGGATATGAATGAATACATGATAAAAATTGAAAAATATTTGATTAATATGATAGGTTAGTGGGATTCCTAGTGTTAGACTAGTCCCAAGAAGTAATGAACTTCATAACGAGGATGGTAGACCACTTATTTAATTAATTAAGTAGATAGAAATGTTAAAATAAATTAAAAGATGTATACAATAATACAAATATGATATTTAAGTATTTTTAATTAATCTATATACATTTCATTAAGATTAGTGAAGTGATCATGCTAGTAGGATTCATCAAAATCTTCATCTTCTTGTATGATTTATAATTGATCAGTGATACCTTTTATAATAGGGGAAAACACAATGGCACAAAGCCCTAACTCAAAAGTTATATCACTCTAACAAGAAAAGAAAATCTAAGGGAAAATTGGTAAATCTTGATGGTAATAACTTTATGCGAGGCTCTAAGTAGTGTCATATATAGATTAAATTCATGGTTCAGAGAATAGAGAATCAAGATTAATTTAGATGTGTTAACAAAAATAGGTTTTGGATTTAAAATAGTGAATATTTAGATATGGATCGATGTTGATCCCATAGGATCAATGTCAATTCTATAAATTGATGTTGATTTTGATAGAAAAGATAATACTTTGAAAATAGGGTGCTAAAGGTTGGTTAAGTGAGGTTTAGGATAGTCTAAGGATGATAAAGATGCTTAACAAAAACATAAAACAAAATAGAGAAAGATAAAACTACTTTAAATAACAAAATATATATACCTTAATATCATTCCAAGTCTATTATAATCATGAGTTTTATATGCTAATCTTTGCTCTTTTAACAGATCTTGAGGGGATAACATGGTAATGTGTCTTTATAATAGAGGAAAGAAATAATCTATTAGTCATCTCAGAGGAATTCCTTTGGCCTCTGGGAGCGAAATCACAGTCCTTTTCCAAAGGCAATTCTGGGAATAAATCGATGTTGATTCTATCAAATTGATGTCCATCATGGGGATCATTGTTGATTTTGTCTATTTTTATAATAAGTTTATTTTGATCATTTAAATTATGGGTTAAACTGAGCTCTAAGCTATTATATAAATTTATGTTATGTGGGAGGTTGTTTGGGAGTTTAATCCTTTTACTTTTATTGTATTTTGGTGGATGTGGCTAGATTTATTGGTTGGTAATTAGTTAAAATTATTTATGTGAGGTAAAATAGTAATTAGTGAAACTAATTATGTGGGGTAAAATGGTAATTATTAAAACTAATTATGTGGGGTGAAATGGTAATTAGTGAAACTAATTACATGGGGTGAAATGTAGTTATTGAAACTAATTACGTGGGTTGAAATGGTAATTAGTGAAACTAATTATGTGGGGTGAAATGAGGATGGGATGAGAAAAGGGGCCTAAGACATACATTATAACAAATATATATTGTGTGAAATCCTAGTGCTTATAGTCTAATATAGACCAAATAAATTTTCAATTTTAATAATCCATGTGAGTGGATCATTAACATCAAACTTGTGGAGGTCCACTTTTGGAAACAACAACTTCATACTAGGATTGCCATTGTGATTGTTTGGACAAGGATAACCAAAATAGAATGGTGGAGGGTTATTTTATAATGGTTGAGCTAAAAAGTATGATAATTACCTAATTGTTGGGATAAAAATAACTGGAAGCACACAATTGATTACTAAACCAAGCAACTTAATATGCAGAAATAACCAGAATACACAAGTAACTAGAATTCAGAATAACACATGATATGAGAGACAATACACAACTTGTATTAAAACTCTTGAAGAAAAGAATACAATAAAGAAGATGCCACTTCTTCTCCACCACCTCTTCAGAGGCTTCCCACACCTCAAGTGAATAGTACTTCTCTCCTCAAAGCTCTCTCTCTCTCAGGTCCCAACACCCAACTCAAACACAGAGTTGGTGTTCACCTCTAGTGCTCCATGCACACCACAAGTGCTCCATGCACTCCACAAGTACTCAACGTACTTTAAGTAGATCTCCCCTAAACCTGCAACAACCTGCACCTCAATAGACCTTACTTATGGAAGGAACTCCCTTGCCTTCCTCTTTGCTCTATCTGAGTACACACCTATACTCCAAGTAGATCCTGCCTGATTCTGCTCCCTGTTGTGTTGTTGTCCTATCTGATGTTGCACACCTACAAATCAACCTGGTTCTACACACCTGTGAACCTTGACCTTGCACACACATACACCTACAGATCAACGATCTTACTTACCATGTAGATCTCCTATATAGGCCATGCACACCTGCTGACCAAGATCCTACACTCCTGAAGAATCTTGTTGACTCTCCAAAACCAGCACCCACCTTGGTACTGCTGTGGAACTAGGAGGAACACCCTTGCTCACCTCACACACAGAAGGAGCTAACTTTGCTCAAATCAAACTAGAACAAGTTTCCAATACAACCATGAGTCTATTATATAGATCTCATCCAAACAATGATTAGACATCTAATTACAATAATTAGATCCACAGCTCTCAGTCTAAAAATAGATCTCATCATGCAAACACTTGGTTCGTTAGCTAACTACCCATAATAAACTTGCAGTCGAACCACACAGGCAACCGATGTTGGTCCCTGTCTGCCTGGGGGTCACTGACGCTAGCTGATCTATGACCGACGTCAGTTGCCTTCTTGTCTAATCTTGCCGACGTCGGTTGGCTAGACCAATGCTGGTGTCTGTGACACTTCCACAACTCATCTTGCAACCTCCTCCATGTCTGCATCAGTGAAGCTTTTAGCTCCACAACCTAACAATCTCCCACTTGGAGATAAATAGTTGCACTGTACCTATACCTATACCCCATCTAATTTGTTTCCTGGTCTGTATCCCTCTTCAAGCTCAATCCTGAAGACAATCCACCACACAACCTGTGATGTACCTCCTATCATCCGAGTACCCTGCCACATCTGAACCTACAAACCCATGTAGTGAAGTCCTGACCCTGCATAGCATGAATCCCTGCTACTGGTCCCTCTCAAATACCTAAGAACCCACTTCCCTGAATTGGCTCCTAACTCTCTGATAGCTCCCACTGCATGGGAATACTCAGGTCTATACCAGACCTCATGTGATTTTGGACACTGTACCTGTCTAGCCCTTAGTGTGCTTTGGCTCTGCATCTTGAACCTCACCAACACCTGATTCACATTAGCTCCCACTAGAGACAAAATCAACCTATGATCTCCATGTCTCCCATGTCAAAGAATTTCGCTACTCCAAACTCCTCATGACATGCCACTGAACTAACCTTACCCTTAGCTCAGCAAAACCCTGTATGTGCAATCCTGCTAGCAAAACATACCATCCACATACAGCAATAGAATGATGTTGCAATCATCATCCCCCTGGTAAGACAAACCACAATAGTTACCCTAACATTGACTGAAGCCATGCTTCATCCTCCACCTGTCAAAACCTGTACCACTGTCTTGCAGCTCCTCAAGACCATATACCTGGTCTTCCGTCTCACGTGTCCATTCCCTCTATTCTTCAACTAAGGAATCCATTCATCTCTATGCTTTCATACCTGTTGGAAACCCTACCAAAACTCCTATTTGGTTCTGCATCATATCCCTGCCATGCTCCCACCTGTTTCCTGGATCCTTCCTGCTCTACAATCAGCAACGAGTATAAAGAAGAGGAACAACAAATTTGAGGGCATACTTATGTCTTCAGTCCTCTGTATGGGTGTTTGAGACTCCTTGACAACGTTCTATCCACCCAAAATCTATTACAGTGATTGACCTCAGTCACTCCACAGTTTGCATCCGACTGACGTCGGTTCCCATGCGTCTGTCCCTGACTACCGACCCTGCCAACATCGGTGTCCCTTCTACCGACGTCGGTCCTCGTGACTGACGTCGGTCTTACCTACTACCGACATTGGTTTTCTTGCCAATGCCGGTACCTGTGTTTCCTGTGAGTGATGACTTTTTACTCGCGAGCTCCTTTGAATCAATCCCCATGTCCAAACTGCCCTGCTCAGAAGTATCCAGCCCCATCCACTGGTCTCTGTCTGCCATCTCCTCCAAGTACACCAAGGCTTTCCAATTCTTAAACCTGTCAAATATATCTATCTTTCACTTAAGAACATGCATCTCCTTACTACTCATGTGACCAAGCCTACGAAGCCACGTCTCCACAACAAAAGAAGAATCAGTAATATAAACAAGTAGATAAAGAGTACCTATTTTCTTACCACCAGCTAATTCAAGTGCATCCGCTATGAGAGCTCTCGTGCAACTCTCATCACCCAACCTTTCTAAAGAAATTAGCCATATCTCCCAGCCTGGGACCTGCATGACCTCCTTCAACACCCATGTGTTGGCCTCCGCCTGCAATTTCAGCTTCACTTCCCCTTTGCCAATTCTTTGGCAAGGCTCACCAGCTCCTCTACCTGGGGCTGCATGGAAAGAGGCAATCGAATCTATTATCCAAGATTCAACTTTATCCAAGAAACCTTCCAAAGCATCCTATGCAACAACACTTGCAACATCTGCATCTTTAGTTCCTTCATGCTGATCTGCTACCAACCAACAATATTCTTTTACCTACTCTTTCTTTCCATGGGACCGTAAGTGACCATCTGTGCTTTTCAACTCCTCTATTCTTAGCTTACTTTCATCTGCCATTGCTCTACTCCCACTCAATCAGAAACCCCTGAGAGTGACCTGTAACCAAACACAAAACCTGCTTCCTGCAACCTTAGCTCTGATACCACTTGTTGGGATATAAATAACTGGAAGCACACAATTGATTACTAAACCAAGCAACTTAATATGCAGAAATAACCAGAATACACAAGTAACTAGAATTCAGAATAACACATGATATGAGAGACAATACACAACTTGTATTAAAACTCTTGAAGAAAAGAATACAATAAAGAAGATGCCACTTCTTCTCCACCACCTCTTCAGAGGCTTCCCACACCTCAAGTGAACAGTACTTCTCTCCTCAAAGCTCTCTCTCAAGTCCCAACACCCAACTCAAACACAGAGTTGGTGTTCACCTCCAGTGCTCCACGCACACCACAAGTGCTCCACGCACTCCATAAGTACTCAACGTACTTCAAGTAGATCTCCCCTGAACCTACAACAACTTGCACCTCAATAGACCTTACTTATGGAAGGAACTCCCTTGCCTTCCTCTTTGCTCTATCTGAGTACACACCTGTACTCCAAGTAGATCCTACCTGATTCTGCTCCCTATTGTGTTGTTGTCCTATCTGATGTTGCACACCTACAAATCAACCTGGTTCTACACATCTGTGAACCTTGACCTTGCACACACATACACTTGCAGATCAATGATCTTACTTACCATGTAGATCTCCTATATAGGCCATGCACACCTACTAACCAAGATCCTACACTCCTGAAGAATCTTGCTGACTCTCCAAAACCAGCACCCACCTTGGTACTATTGTGGAACTAGGAGGAACACCCTTGCTCACCTCACACACAGAAGGAGCTAACTTTTCTCAACTCAAACTAGAACAAGTTTCCAATACAACCATGAGTCTATTATATAGATCTCATCCAAACAATGATTAGACATCTAATTACAATAATTAGATCCATAGCTCTCAGTCTAAAAATAGCTCTCATCATGCAAACACTTGGTTCGTTAGCTAACTGCCTGTAATAAACTCGCAGTCAAACCACACAGGCAACCGACGTCGGTCCCTGTCTACCTAGGGGTCGTCGACACCGGCCGATCTCTGACCGACATCGGTTGCCTTCTTGTCTAATCCTGCCGACGTTGGTTGGCCAGACCAACGCCGGTGTCTGTGACACTTCCACAACTCATCCTGCAACCTCCTCCATGTCTGCATCAGTGAAGCTTTTAGCTCCACAACCTAACACTAATTATTTATTATAATTGATCTTTCAAGCCATTCAAGTCCCCTCTTAGCCCTATAATGTCCCCTTTAATCACATAGAGATCATATTTTTTCACCATGCTGTGAAACTCTAACTTAAGTTACTCAACCACTTCTAAAATATATGGATCAAAATTTATAGAATCTATGTCATTGTTAGCCATTTCTTTCCCTTTCTCACATTCATGAGTGTTAGGCCCAACCATGCAAAAAACTTAAGAGGGTTTCAACCCCAAAAAATAAGTGTATTGGTAGATGATACCATTATGATCACCTTGCAAAGATGAGACTAATGACTACTAATGTTCAGAAGGGTGAAAATTTTTAGCATTAAAAAAGTGTACCGATAGAATATATTTTTATGATCACCTCATAGAGACAAATCCAATGACTACTAATTTACACAAGGTAAAAAAATTGAGACTTTTTTTTAATTTTTTTTTTTTAAAAATCCACTAATAAAATTTTGGTGATGAAAAAATTCAATTCTTCCCAAATCACAAGTATTTTTTTTTTTTGACATTCTAGTTCTCAAGATGTCATATCCAAAAAACTACACCACTAGCACTTGCCTAAATCAAAACTCTGATACCACTTGTAATTAAATTACTTATATTATTTGTAGTAATATAATAATATATTGTAGAATTAATAATAAAATAAGTCTATCCACATTAAAAATTAGCAAAAGACCAAAATATTTGAATATTATGGTTGAGCCACTTTGAGGGGGCAACCTCCACAACAATTCAATAAGAACAAAATTTATAATATGATGATAAAATACTAAAAACTACCTCATATATATACTTTACTTAGCCATGGTTATTATATAGGTCAACCATACTAAGAACATCAAGAAATGTATAAGATAATATGAAGGTATGTAAGCCACAAGTTAGCTACATATATCCCTAAACACACTATGGGTTAAGGGTATAGCAGGTTGGCCACTAACTTGGATATAAATATAATCCATATCCACCATTCCACATAATCATAAGGTGACATGAGTACAAGTGTAATAACCCCTCATGTTTAACTAGAGATAGGTTAATTTTCTTTACTTAACTTCAAAATTAACTATGCATTAATGATCACTAACTAAATGCATCACTTAATATAAACTATGATATTAACTAGAAGGTTAGGTGTGTGATTAATTTAGTTAGTGATAAATATAACACATGTTGGTTTACTTTCTTAAGTTCAACAATAGAATGCATAATAATAATCCAAGATAATAATTCAACCACTGCAATCAATGAACCTTGTTAAATATATTCAAACCATCTAACTAATATTTAGTTAAACTTATTTTAAGGTACTTATACATCCATAGTCTAAGGTTAATAAGTAGATTACTTCCAACACACATTTATGGTTCAACTTCTCCAAAAACTAGAATTATAACCAATAAAGTCAAGCCTTGAATGAGTAAGAAAGTAGAACATAATTTATATTCATCTATCTAAGGTTCCATTTCTTCATTAACAACTTAAATCAAATTCTTGTTTCACATATCTAATATACCAATCAAAATAAAATATACCCCACTAAAAAATTTACATCGTATTTTTACATATTTAAACCATATAACTAAATGCACGGTTTAAACTTCTTCAAAAAACCCATATGTTAGTAATCTAAATACTATGCAATACAAAAACATAGATCTAAATAATCACTCCCATAAATTATACTCGTAACCACTATTTATTGAAAAAGAGGTTCATTCATATTAGACGGTATGGATGGGTTGAACCCTTCCCTAGGGTCATGTAAAAATGACCTCTGTGTGTGTGTGTGTGTGTCTCTCTGTGTGTGTGTGTGTGTGTGTGTGTGTGTGTGTGTGTATTTAAAATGTCATACCCTAATACTGTAAATAAATACATAGTAAAAATAAGAGCATCAATTTCCACTTTTACAACTAGTATAATATTTTTTACATAACTAAAATACATACAAATTTTAAATGTGTGTGTGTGTGTGTGTGTGTGTGTGCGCGTGCGTGTGTGTGCATGTGTGTGTGTGTGTGTGTGTGTGTGTGTGTGTGTGTGTGTGTGTGTGTGTGTGTGTGTGTGTGTGTGTGTGTGTGTGTGTGTGTGTGTGTGTGTGTGTGTGTGTGTGTGTGTATTTCAAAATTGAATTGTATAACTATCACACATAATACCTTTTAAATTTATTGAAACCCTAGATCAAAACCCTAGGATTTGTTTTCAACATTTTAAGTATGTACATATAACCAATGCTAGTAAGAGGGTTTTATACTCAACATTTTTAATATATAATAATGCACACATAATCATTGCCAAGTATGAGGGTTTTATACTCAAAATTTTTAATATATAAGAATGCACACACACTTATTGCCAATTATGAGGGTTTTATACATGCTTGGCTCTTTTGATGGGCCGCACCCATCCTTAGGGTCAACCATGTATATAACCCTGTAACTATTTTCATTTTAAAATTATCAACAAAAATCCACCAAATCTGGTGTATTTATCCAATGGTAGATAAATTTCATTCAAATAATGTATCCACAATGAAAAACTAGAAACATGTCACAACACACCCTACCTCAAATGAAGTTCTAGGTAAAACAAATCCCAAGAATGTTCTATATTCTTCTCACCACCATCCTCTACTCTCTTTTATTTTTCCACCATCCTTTTTTTATTCATATCCCGTGTCTCCCATTTATCTCCAAAATTTTCCAATGTGCCTACAAATTTTTTGGCATAATCATTTCCTCTATTTTTTTAGTAGTCTAGTTAACTAGTAGAAGAGTTCATCATCACAAGACCATGCACCAAAAATAGTCTATCAAGCCTCATATTATGACTTGAAGAATCTATAAACTCAATGAATCAACCCTATATTATTTTTAATAAACCAAATTTCATAATCATTTAAACATCATAAAACTAAATGATGGTCTATCAACTTAAGCAATGTCAAATATTTACCATGAAAAGTGACATATCTCAAAAGGATTTTAACTTAATGTAGTAATCATGACTTTATTCAAACCTCAAATTATGCCTTCAACCACTAAAAGATGCATAATCCTTGATTAAATATTCAAAGCCTTCATAAATCAAACTTGGTCTAAGTATAATCATCATCCACACAAAAATCACATCCTTGCCAATATAATATGAATTTTAATTAATCAAATATGTTATAATATTAAAACCATATAATCAATAAGGTAATTCAATCCCATTTAATTGTAACAATGACTTCAACTAACTCAAACACATCTAAATGTAGAAAATACATTAGTAACTAAATGCATACTATAAGAAATAAATATATACCAATTAATGCCTAATAAGTAGACATATAATATATTTGGTGTGTGCAGGGTTCTCATCTTGTTCTTTCCTCCCCACTTATCTCTATCTACACCATCCTCTTTGATGACACCCTTCTTCAATCATAGTTGGGAGGGTGAAATTCATCATATATCCACCTCAATACAAGTTAATAGTAGTTAGACCATATCACGTAAAAATCATAATAAACTATTGTAATAGAATATATTATATAATGATGATTAAAATGTACCTTAACAAAATACAAACAAATAACTACTAGTTAAATATCATGATCACAAGTAATAAGCACTATCCAAAATTAGCATACTAATAATCTAGTTACTTAACACATCAAGTAAACTAATTACTAACCATAGAATCAATAATAAATAGATTAGTAAGTCTAGAGGAAAATCAAGATGTAACAACAAGAATCTAACCTTGTTGTAAGCTATGGCCCAGCACAAGGAATCTTATAGCTTGGCCAAAGTAGATAATAGGTAGTGGGATCCTAACTACATAGTGTGGGACCATGTGGAAAAGAACCAAACAAAGCTCAACATCACTTATCACCATGAGGACCACCCTAATGATGAGCTCCACCTCAACCCTAATAATAATGCAAAGGTGGTCATGAATATTGAGGCCACTTACCACCTAAAGTCTCAATATCCTACTCAAATAACCATTAAAGAGTAACTAAACCCTGCATAACAAGAGCCCATATAGTCAACCATTGAGGTCATAATGACCATGAGGGGGCTTTTCATATTAATTCTACAAGGAGTCTTAACAACTGTCACTCCATTAGCCTCGGAATCTACTACACCTACACCACCTCCCTAAGTAACCCAACCTCACGTAGCATGTGATTTAAATTTTAATAGTATCAAGTCTAGTAATACTAAGGACTAGTATGTGGCTACCTTAAGAGCATCCACCCCAACTATTGGAGCTCCCATTTAGTCCTTAATAGCTCCCCTCAATTTTTCTATTCTAGCACAACCTACCCATGTTATGCCTCTCCCTAGTTAGGTTATCCCAAGTTCCTAATTCCCTTATGTTACTTTATATATGACCTTACTTAACATCCTAAGAACCCAAATTCTTTAGGTTCTACTCATATCCCACGTATTGCCATCATATACCCCACTAGCATGATTTTTACCCTCCATGATTCTTTGCTTA
The DNA here is from genome assembly GCA_037957365.1 of Torreya grandis. Taxonomy (NCBI): domain Eukaryota; kingdom Viridiplantae; phylum Streptophyta; class Pinopsida; order Cupressales; family Taxaceae; genus Torreya; species Torreya grandis. Next base: position 3,027,892 of record JARHVA010000924.1, read on the forward strand.
ACCCCATAAGTCATCTCAACCCCCAATAAAGCTGAGATGCTCAGTGATCCTATATTATTAACAACACCATTAAATTTTATTATCACTATGCCATTGATCTCTTCAATCATCCCAAAAGTTTCAGTGGCTCTTATTACTTTTATTCTTTTAGTTTTCATAACTCTTACTACATCATTGAGTTTGATAGTTATTGACTAAATTTGACCTTTGGTCAAATTTGAGTCAACCCATACATTTATAAACTTTTTATAAGTTTATCCATGCCTTATATGGGTTTCATTTTGATCTATATGTTCATGTATCCCTAACCTAGCCTTGGTCCAAAGTCTAGCCCCTTGTACTAGTCAAATAAATGAAAGTCAACACTAGTCAAATAGGGTCAAACCTGGTCAAAGGTATAAAATTTGTTTTTTAGTCATAATATAGTTTTTAATGTGATTTGAGATCTTTATAAGTCATCAAATTGAATTTACCATATTCAATATGCAAAAAATGGCCTTGTGGGCCCACTTTGAACTAAAAAGGAGGACTTGTACATATGGATAAAGTGAAAAAAAATTTACCAAGCTATGGATAAAGTGGGAGAGGTCATAATATGTCAGATTCAGGTTTTTGACAATTCAATATTTAGTAATGGTCAAAAAGGGGGAGTTTCTCCTTGTTTTTATGCCCTTTTGGGCACTTGTATGGTCTCCATGAACTAATCTCTAGCTAAAAAAATGGGTGGGTGTCTCTTCACATTCCCACACCCATTCACACGTTTTAAATTCAATTAGAATTTAAAAATATGCATCTGTAACTCTTTTTTCTTCCTTTTCCTCTTGGCATGCAAAGGAAGGTCAACTTAAAGCACTTGGTATGGAAGGTACAAGTAGAGTTGGGAGGAGTGATTATATAGGTGGATTTTAATCTAAATACACTTCATTTTCATAATATTATTTTGTGTTTTTTTTCCTCCTCCTTTATTAATAATCATTAACAATCCTGGTATCTTGTTATAGAATTACATCCAAGAGGGGTAAAGTCATGCATCTATTTATAGTTTTCAGAGGTCCTTGGAGATAATTGACCTTGATTAGGTGTTTTTATACTATAATAAGTCTCTCTTCATGATTTTTTAAATATCTAACACTTCACCTCTCATTGTCTTTGAAAGAGTTTTTAAAGGGTGCTAGTTTCATGAGTTTACAAAGTTGGGTGCAGGTCCTGAGTTTTTCCAACATCCAAGGAGATTCATGCTGGTGATAATGTGATTTAGGTTCATTAATTAAGATATATTTCATGTTTTCATCTTTTAGGAAGTCCAACTCACACCTTTATAAATCCAAATTGCCCATCTTTACCTTGTCTACTACCTTATCACTTTTAGTCAAGTTGTGCTTGTTTCATGGAGGTTGTATAGATGTGAGAGAGTTGGGAGAACATGGTGGGATCCATTTATATATATAAAATCCCCCAAGATTCATGTTTTTCATTTCATGAAGACATAAGTGTCAATGCAATCAAGTTTTACTCCAAGAAAAGTCATTTCCATTTTTGGGCTCTCAGTACCCAAATGTAGAAAATAAAGGTCCTAAGGTTTTTATGGATTAATTTTTGATATGATAGAGGATTATTATTTTTTAAATATTATTTTTTCCTTGTATCCCTATCCACCTAGTACAACTATGCCAAATTTTGGAGCTAAAGCCTAAGTGGAAGGTGGATTTTGAGCCCCTATAAGTCACCAAGAAATCACTGAAAGTTAACAGCGATATCTACAAGATTATTAATGAGTACTTGCCCTGAAAGGCACTTGAATATTCCTAGACCTATTATTATGAGAGGGAATAATTTCAAAAAACTCAAAAATCAATCTTGAGTACTTAATCCCTGAATAAGATTTATGTTGCATAGAGTGACCTCTTAGGCCTATCCCATGTCCATACATAGGGTAGGGCAGGCAGTGAAGGCAAGGTTTCAATGGATTACAAATAAGAGATGATATTAAGGAATATATAATGAAATATGTCCTAGTTTTAATACCTCCAAATATAAATACAATCTAAATAACTTTTATACACTACTAACATTCTCTAAATAACTCATCTTCACTGACCTACAGGCCCAAAAAATTTCACCTATAGCTAGGGGTTTAGTCTTAGTCAGGAATAAAGTGGTTTTTATGACCAATTGAAGAATATAAGTGGGTTAAATGATTTTATAGGATTTTATGGAGGTAAATAAATATTTGTATGCACTTGTGAGGTTAAAAACCCACCTTGAAAAACTACAATCAAGAAAAAACATGCACCTATAGCCTAGTATTGGAAGTTGGTCTCAATCAGGGGTAAGGGAGGTTTTTGAACCTAAAATAAATCATATAAGTAGATTAAATGATGATAATGGATTGATAAGAAAGGAAAAAAAATTAATTTCATATATTTTAAGGTCAAGATTCCCTATAGTGACCTACAACCCTTGTACGGACTGAGATAGGGATCTAAGAATGAGACCAAAGAACAAAGTATGAAATGGTTGTTTTGATCAATCAAAGTGGTTTTAATATTATATATAGTTTTTAAAAAATTTATAAGGACCTTAAAATGTTTCCAATGACATTATTTTTCCTACCAAACCCCTAAAGCCATTTACAATAGGACTGAGATGGCAAACTCAATCAAAATAGGGTTTGTTAACAGTTGGAGAGAAGTTGGAGGTTGACAGGGTTTGAAGGTTTACAATTTGAATTTAATCATGAATAGGGTTTTATGACTTAAAAAATAATTTATATATTATCTAAAAACATCACCTTAAGTTATAAAATAACCTACAAGCAGGGTTCATGGGATGTCCAGTCTTAAGCATAAAGTGCTTAACCTTAGAGATGAAAGGAGCATGAGTGCATGAGAAATTAAACATAGCCTAGAATCATGGAATTATGACCATTTTAATGAAGTTTTTAGAATTAATTAATGTTTTTTTTGTGTCATTAAATCATGAGTTAAGCCAGGATAACCTACAATCAAGTTAGGCCAAGCTAAACAAAAAAATGAGCAAGGTTGGTGTTGTAAGTGCTAGTATCATTGTGAGACAAAGGAAAGATTTTATTTTGAATTTTAAATATTTTCAAGAAAAATATATAGGGATCTTAACACCTTATAATATTGATAAAAAATAAGATATTCACCAATAGTAGCCCTGTTTGCTACCTCAGTCAGGCAAGGTCATCTTCTCAGCTTGAGCAAACTACAGGTTTGACTACTCCAAGATGGAAGGAAGGTATCAAACTGATATGGTGGTAAAATAACATAAAATTAAGGTTATTATATTCTAATCATGTGAAAATAAAATTCCAAGACCATATTATTATGAGCAAAGTTGACACAGTCCATACAGTCAGGCTAAGGGAACCTTGTTTCCAATGGTAAGTAGAGGGTTTCACTAGAAATTGAGGTTTTAAAAGGCTTATAAAGATTAATGAGATTTAATTAATTATTTATAACATGAAAAATTAGTTAATAATCATTTATGAGATCTTTAATTAGCATCCACAAGGAGGTTTAGGCAAAAAACATGCAAAATAGGGTTTTTACCCCTTTTTTGAGGAAATAGAGATGGTTAGACCCCTTAGACAAGGAATATGACAAAACCCTTTGGTAAAAGTTATCATCAGGACCTTTTGGAGATTAAAAAATATTCACTTTTCTCATATAAATAGGCCTAATACCTTAAATTTTTTCTCAGAGGTAGGTGAATCCTTTCATGCACAAGAATGGCAATTTTCGAGAAAAGTGAAAAATGGAGGGATTGTACTCATTTTGATCAGTAAAGGAGCTTTGGAAAGTTTTGGAACAAATTAAGTAACATAAATAACTATATTTTATTATTTTTATGCCAACATGATGGTCTAAAAAAAGAGGTCTGCAGGTAGGCCTGACAAAGAAACATGAAAATTTAACCCTTAAGCTAAAATCACTCCACATCATAGTCTTAGCCAAATGTTATAGTGAATTTAATTAATTATATTTGAATTTTAATGATGTTTTAAATCTATTTTAAGGAATTGTAAGTAAAAATTAAGGGTCATATAGCTCAAAAATGCAAACTGGCTTATTGGCAAGGTGTAGACCTTGTCCCAAACCAGGGGTCATTTCCCTTTTTGGCCTTTAGTGATCCATTTCAAGTGTTGGAAAGTGTTTTTGGATAAGATAAAAATATTTAAAACTTATTTTTGGAAAAATAACTCCATAGGAAGCCATTTTTTGCCTTAAGAGTGCTTAGACCCTCATGAGAAGCATGGAAATGACTTAAAGGTCAACTTTGGACAGTCATACCTCCCATCATCTTTTGCATGGAATAATAATCAATTTTTATATGTTAGGGAGGGTCCTTGAATATATATTAGTGTAATTTGTAAAGGGTTTTAATTACTGACCTTTATGAATAAAGTTTAAGAGTTCAGGCCACTTAAAACCCTTATAAAACCCTCATAGTGACCCGATTGGAGAGATAGTGAATTTTAAGAATCCAAATGAAAGATAATTTCCATGAAAACACCTAGAGGTTGTAGAGGAATATTATAGGATCCTACACATGTGATTTTTTTTGTATGGAACTATATGGCTACAAGAGGATTTAGGAGATGAAAAAAACTTTGGGAGGAATATTTACACTTGAGATAAATTCCAAAAATAATCTCATCAAATGAATAAAATTGTTAGTACCCTAAATAGGCCCTCACTTTTAGATAATACAGTGAGGCAACTAGTGAACACTTGTAGAAAGTGGTGAAAAGCAATTAGGGAAGCCTTTCAAAGGTTTTTATTGAAAATTATGATATTGGAACCTTATAAAAGTTTCATTCCCTATTTGTCATTGATAATTTTGGAAAATTAGGAGATTTTGAATTCCAAGTGTATAAGGTGCATGGAAAAGAGCCATTTTGAAACTGCTAGAGATGAATTTACATGTCCACAAGAATAGGGATATTTAGAGATAAATATAATGCATGTGGGAAATTTTTTATAACCCCTATTTATTATACCAACAATCATACCTAACCATATTTAGATAAAATGTAGTTTTGGAAGGTGAATCATGAAGGCAATTTCCTATGCTAGAATTCAAGTTTTATGCCACTTTTCACCATTCTTATGACTTATTTTGGACAAGTATAAATATATTAAATGGAATATATAAACCCACCTATCTTACACATGAATTTTTAACTAATTATATCAGATGGGCACATGTCCAAGTGACCCTTGGACTTTTTTTTCTTGTTCCTACTCTCAAAGCTATAAATATGAATTCTCTTGGCTCATTTAGGTAGTCTCCATTGATTTATGGGGAAACCCTAGACAAATTTTTAATTTAATAGATCTTGAATAAATATAAAATTATTATTTCCACTCATATTCTATAATATTGAGTAATGACTTAAATCTTGTTGGTCTAGTCTAGTGAAAGATTATTTTTTATAGCTTGTACTCTTGATGGTCTACCAATTTACAAAAAGGATATTGTTGCAGGCATTTTATAGTGTTATTTTCTAAGTGTATAAATATCATATAATTGGTTCATTATTTTATCCCTCTTTTTAATCATTCATACCCTTCCTAAGAATCACATACCTTCTTGAATCTAGCATATGAAACATTGATGTAGTAATGGGTCCTAAGTTGTGAGTCTTGTGTGAGAAACACATTATTTGTCTTTAAGTAGTGGTTTAAGTCAAGTAGGAGGATGATAAATATTTTTAAATCACCATATTTGGCTTAAATATTTTCCTTTTTTAATCCTTTCTCATATACAATTGTTAGGTATAGAATAACTTCAAAGAGTGCATCAAGGGGATCAAGCCCCTAATCTAGAGATTCATTTCTCAACATTGTCACCCATAGCAGGAGAAATGTATCCATAGTGAAATTTGGATGAGGAGATTTAGTCATCTCCTCAGGGGTGAAAATCCAAGTGTCAACAATTTTTGGCATGCCCGGTAAGACTATTTGTCTAAGGAGTTAAAGAATTATTGGTGTGTTTTTCAACCAATCAGCCTTTTGGAGCATTCCAATTAACACAAATGGTGACTCCGAGTTGAATAAACTATTAAATCAGCCATAGTGCATCAATAAATCATTTTTTTGTATGTATAACCCTAGTTTTGAGTAATATGGACCTTCAATTCCTTCATATAGTTTTGATCAAACTCACATTGTTCATGGAATCACCTCAAGTAGCCCTCGTAATTGTCCTTCTCCTAGTAAATCTAATATTGTTAGGGAGATAATGTTGGAGTTTGAGAAGAAAATGATAGAGATATATAGGTTTAATGAGAAAAATAGGTATCAAAAAGAGTTTATGTATAAGGAAGAGTGATTGTTTAGGCAATCTCAAGCCATATAATCCATGAAATAGAAACTAATAAGATGGAGAAGTCAACCCACTCAAGGTAGTCAGTCTTGTATACCTTCTTCCATCCCAAGACAACCTTCTCCCATAAAAAATAAACCCTTATCTTGTACACCAAATCCTTTATATCAAATATCACTTTTTTATCAAAATAAAATTAGCCAACTTTCTGACCCATCTAATGCATCTTCTCCTATGTCAAAGCAAACTACTCTTGCTATTAATCCTTTGCACTTAGCACTTCAACACCAAAATATATTGGGCCAATCTTCTATGGAAACTAACTACTCAAAATTCCTATATTTTGATCCCTCCTTGGAAGAAATACATTCTATTTCATTTAGAAACCAGCACATTCATCTTCAAACAACTCCTCCTATGCCTGTGCAAACTCTCCCTAGTCTCCCTCAACCCCCTCAAGCCCTTCAATCTTATGTCAAGATTTCAAGTTGGAGAAATGTCTATCATAAACTAGATCAAGGCCTTGAGAAAGTGAATAAAGTTGATGCCTATCATCAAGAGGAGACACATGATGTCAATATTCCAAGTTGGAGGAGTGCTCATCATAAATTAGCCCAAAATTTTGAAGAAGAACAGATAGAAAAAACTATGCCTATTGGTTTCACACATTGGAAGGATATCATTCAAATGCAAACACAAAATAAAGAGGAGAATAATGAAGATATTTATGAGACTCTTATGGATAGAAATGATATGTTGGTAAGTCATTCTCCTACTCCTCAATCTAAAACTGGTCTAAGTGATGGAAGTTTTCCAAGCTTTGATATGGTGATTGCAAGATGGAAAAATGAGCATGAAAATGTCCCATTATCTTTCAACCTAGCCAAGGGTGTTTCTTCCCCTCCCACCCTCTCCTTGGAGAAAAGATAAAATGTCTTATTTGAGGTGGAAGACAAAATTATAGAATTCAAGGGTGAAGAAGATAATCTAAGTGGAAAGAAGGTAATATGTATAGAGCTTTGTAGACATGATGAGGTTTCATTATCCATCCTTGATGAACTTCCTTTTGGCCATGATGAAGATAGTGAAAAATCCATAGTAGGTGATGATTTGGAATGCAAAAATGGTAAGCTCTATTCTCCTTTGTTTGCTATATTTTCATTTTTCTTTGATGAAGATGGTGACCAAACCATGGGACATGAGTTGGATGAAGTTCAAGAGCATGGTTTTGGGCAACTATAGACTCTCTTTTTTTTAACAAGAAGGAGAGGAATTAAGGTGGTGTGATAGAGACATTAAAGAGGGAGATTTGGAAAATGAAAGTGATGATTTTTGGGATAAATTAGAAAAAAATTGTTTCAGCTCAAACACCACACTAGCCACCCTTTCTCAAGAGAGCCATGATGAAGCAAGAGATCAGTTTGACAAGCTTCTCAAAGAGATAAAAAATAATGAGTTAGCCCATGATGCATATCAAGATGGCCATGAGCCAAATAGACCTATAATGATGAGATTGTATCCATTGATCCATTTGTGGACTACACTTACATGAAGGAATATCATGAAACATGTCTCAAAGATAAATATGAGTACATGGAGGTGGAAGACATTATTGAACCTAATGCATTGGAATACATGCCAATCAAGATGGCAATCAAGAAGGGTGAGTCACCAAGTATTCACTATAAAAAACTAATTGGTTATCATCATGAGGTTTCTTGCCATCAAGGAGACATAAGAAGTTTCCCATTTGATTCAGGAGGGGGAAAATGTATCAGGTCAGATTTACATATTAGTTTGCTTTTAGTTGTGTTATGTTTTGCTTTCCCTAAGTGCTTATGCACAAGTGTGAGTTTGTCCTTGTCTTGTTTTATGTTTGTATTTGATTGGTTATTTTTTACTTTATGTAGTGTGTTTGATTTATGTTTTGTTTTGGCATGTCATTTTTAGTTATATGCAAGAATCCATTGACTCCATTGGCCCTTGGTTGGATAAGGCTACTAGCTTCTAACATAGACAAGCATATTTCCCCTAGGAGTTGCTAAAAGTGTTGACCAAATTTGAAATTTAGTAAAATTTGAGTAAACCCATACACTTATAAACTTTTTATAAATTTATCCATGTCCTATATGGGTTTCATTTTGATCTAGATGTTTACTTATCCCTAGCCTAGCCTTAGTCCAAAGTCTAGCCCCTTGTACTAGTCAAGTCAATGAATGTCAACCTTAGTCAAATAGGTTAAAACATGGTAAAAGGTATAAAATATGTTTTTTTAGTCCTCATATGTCTTTTTATGTTATTTAGGATCTTTCTAGGTCATAAAATTACATTTAACATATTGAATATGCAAAAAATTACCTTGTGGGCCCACTCTGAGCTAAAAAAGAGGACTTGTACAAATGGATAAAGTGAAAAAAATTTCATAAAGATATGGATAACATGGGAGATGTTAGAGAATGTTATATTCAGGTTTGTGATAGTTCAATATTTAGTTATGGTCAGAAAAGGGGAGATTTTCCTTATTTTTAGGCCCTTTTTGGCACTTGTACGGTCCCCATGATCTGATCTCTAGCTAAAAACTTGGGTGGCATGTCTCTTAAAATAAAAAAACAAATTTACATGTTTTAACTTCAATTATAATGAAAAAATATGCATCTTAAACTCGTTTTTCTTCCTTTTCCTCTTGGCATGCAAAGGAAGGTCAACTTCAAGCACTTGGTACAAAAGGTACAAGTAGAGTTGGGTGGAGTGATTCTAAAATTGGATTTTAATATAAATAAAATTAATTTTAATAATATTATTTTTTGTTTTTTTTCTCCTCCTTTATGAACAATCATTAACAATGTAGGCAGCTTGTTATAGAATTACATCTAAGAGGGGTAGAGTCATGCATCTGTTTCTAGTTTTTAGAGGTCTTTAGATCTGAGTGATATTTATGAGGTGTTTTTAAATTTTAATAAGTGTATATTAATTATTTTTTCAATATCTAACACTTCACCTCTCATTGTCTTTGAAGGAGTTTTCAAAGGGTGCTAGTTTCATGAAGTTTGCAAAGTTGGGTGCAGGTCCTAAGTTTTTCCAACATCCAGGAAGATTCATGGTGGTTATAATGTGATTTATGTTCATGAATGAAGATATATTTTATTTTTTCATCTTTTGGGAAGTCCAAATAGCACCTTTACAAATCTAAATTACCCATCTTTACCTTGTCTATTGCCTTATCACTTTCAGTTAAGTTGTGCTTGTTTCATGGAGGTTATATAGATGTGAGAGAGTTGGGAGAATAGAGTGGGATAAATTTTGAGTTGTAACATACCCAAATATTAATATTTTTCATGTCATGAATACACAAGTGTCAATACAAGCAATTTTCACTCCAAGAAAAGTCATATCCATTTTTGGGCTCTCAATCCCCAAATGTAGAAACCAAAGGTCTTGAGGTTTTTATGGATTAATTTTTGATATTATAGAGGATTATTTTACCAATTTTATTTTTTTTTCCTTGTATCCATATACACCTAGTATAAATATGCCAAACTTTGGAGCTAAAGCCTAAGTGGAAGGTGGATTTTGAGCCACTCCAAATCACTAAGAAATCACTAAAAGTTAACAGTGATATCTATAGGATTCTTAATGAGTACTTGCCCTAAAAGGAACTTGAGTATTCCTAGAACTATTCTTAAAAGAGGGAATAATTAAAAAAAACACAACATTCATTCTTGATCACTTAATTCATGAATAAGAGTTATGTTGCATGGAGTGACCTCTTAGGCCTATCCCATGTCTGTACACAGGGCAGGCAATGAAGGCAAGGTTTCAATGGATTAAAAATAAGAGATAATATTAAGGAATCCATAATGAAATAGGTACTATTGTGAATACCTCTAAATATAAATACAATCTCAATAATTTATGGACACTACTAACATGCTCCGAATAACTCATCTTCACTGACCTACAAGCCCAAAAAATATCCACCTACAACCAAAGGTTTAGACTTAGTCAAGAATAAAGTGGTTTTTATGACCAATTGAAGCATATAAGTGGGTGAAATGATGTTATAGGATGTTAGGGATGTAAATAAATATTTTTATTCACTTGTGAGGTTAAAAACCCACCTTGAAAACCTACATTTAAGGAAAAACATGCACCTATAGCCTAATATTGGAAGTTAGTCTCAATCAGGGGTAAGGGAGGTTTTTGAAGATATAATAAAGAATATAAGTATATGAAATGATGATAATGTATTGATAATAAATTTTTTTAAAAAAAAATTCATACATTTTGATGTCAAGATTCCCTATAGTGACATACAACCCTTGTATAGACTAAGACATGGATCCAAGAATGAGACCAACGAATAAGGTATGAGATGGTTATTTTGACCAATCAGAGTGGTTTAAATATTATATATAGTTTTTAAACTTGTATAATGACATGAAAAATGTTATAGTGACTGTATTTCTCCTACCAAACCCCTAAATCCATCTACAGTAGGACTGAGATGACAAACAAAGTCAAAATAGGGTTTGTTAACAATTGGAGAGAAGTTGGAGGTTAACAGGGTTTGAAGGTTTCCAATTTGAATTCAAGCATGAAAATTGTTTTATTAATTAATTAATAATTTATATATGATCCACAAACATCACCTTAAGTCCTAAAATAACCTATAGATAGGGTTCATGGGATGTCTCAGTCTTAAACATAAAGTGCTTAACCTTGGAGATGAAAGGAGCATGAGTGCATGAGAAATTGAACTTAACCTAGAATAATAGAATTATGAATACTTTAATGAAGTTTTAAGAATAAATTAATTTTTATTTTTTTTCATTAAATTATGAGTTAAGCTAGGATAACCTACAATCAAGTTAGGCTAATCTAAGCTAGGAAATGAGCAAGGTTGGTGTTATAAGTGCTAGTATCATTGTGATACTAAGGAAAGATATGTTTTGAATTTTAAATATTGTAAATATATATATATATATATATATATATATATATATATTATCACCTTTTAATATTCACAAACAAGAAGATATTCACCAATAGTACCCCTATTTAGTACCTCAATCAAGTAGGTTCATCTTCCATGCCTGAGCAAACTATAGGTTTGACTACTCCAAGATGGAAGGAAGGTATAAAACATGATAGGGTGGTAAAATAACATAAAATTAAGGTGGTTATATTATAATTTCATGAAAATAATATTCCAATACCATCTTCTTATGAGCAAAGTTGACACAGTGTGTACAGTCACGCTAAGGGAACCTTATTTCAAGGGGTAAGTGGAGGGTTTCACTAGAAATAAAGATTTTTAAAGGCTTAAAATGATTAATGATATTTAATTAAGTATTTATAACATGTAAAGGTATTTTATAATCATGTAATAGATCTGTAAGTAGCATATATAAGGAGGTTTAGGCAAAAAACATGTAAAAATAGGGTTTTTGACCCCTTTTTTAAGGAAATGGAGATGGTTAGACCCCTTATACAAGTAATATGGAAAAAAAATTGTTAAAATTTATCATAAATAAATTTTTGAGATAAAAAAATATTAACTTTGCTCATCCAAATAGGCCTAATACCTGATATTTTGTCTTAGAGGTAAGTCAGTCCTTTCATGCACAAGAATGGCAGTTTTTGGGAAAAGTGAATAACGGAGCACTTGTACTAATTTTGATCAGTCAAGGAGGTTTATAAAGTTGGGTAACACATGAAATAACATAAATAAATATATTTTAAGGTTGGGATGACAACAATATGGTTTGGACAAAGAGGTATGTATGTAGGTCTGACAAAGAAACATGCAAATCTAACCCCTAAGGTAAAATTACTCCATGTCCTAGGCTTATCCAAATGTTATAGTGATTTGAATGAATTATATTGAAATTTTAATGATGTTTTAAAGATTTTTTAAGGAATTTAAAGTGAAAATTAAGGGTCATATAGATCAAAAATGCAAACTGGCTCATTAGCAAGGTGTAGACCTTGTCCCCAACAAGGATTCATTTCCCTTTTTGGATTTTGGTGATCAATTACAGGTGTTACAGAGTATTTTTTGGGAATATAAAAATATGTTATAACTTTTTGTTGGAAAAATAACTCCATAGGAATCCATTTTTGGCCTTAAGAGTGCTCAGACCCTCACAAAAAGTATAGAAATGACTCGAAGGTCAACTTTGGACACTCATACCTCCCATCATATTTTTCATGGGACCTTAAGCCATTTGGATATTTTATGAAGGGTCCTTAAATATCCCTCAATGGAATTTGGAAAGGGTTTAAATGTCTGACCTTTATGAACAAAGGTTAAGAGTTCAGGCCATTCAAAACCCTTGTAAAACCCTCATAGTGACCTGATTAGAGAGATAGAGAATTTGAAGCATCCAATTGAAATTTAATGTCCATTAAACCACTTGTATGTTGTATATTAATATTATATGATCCTACACATGTGATATTTTTGTATGGAACTATATGGATCAAAGGAAAATAAGGCTTGTTTTGACCATTTTGAGTGGTGTTCAGGATACATGAGGATTTAAGAGATGAAACTAAATTTGAGAGGAATATTTACACTTGGGATAACACCCAAAATTAATCTCATCTCATGGATCAACTTATAAGTTCCCAAAATAGGCCATCACTTTCAGCCAGTCTAGTGAAAACTTGTGGAAAGTGGTGAAAAATAATTAGGGAAGCCTTTTAAAGGTTTTTTTTTGAAACGAATGATATGGGAACCTTTGAAAAGTTTCATTACCTCTTTGTCATTGATAATTTTGCAAAAATATAATTTTTTAATGCCAATTGTATAAGGTACATGGAAAAGAGCCATTTTGAAACTACTAGAGATGATTTTACATGTCCACAAGAATAGGGATGGTCAAATATCAATAAAATGCATGTGGGAACTTTTTTATAACCCCTATTTATTATACCAACCATTAGACCTGACCATATGTAGACAAAAGATAGTTTTAGAAGGTGAATCATGAAAGCAATTTTCTATGCCAAAATTATAGGTTTTGTACCACTTTTCACCATTCTTATGACTTGTTTTGGAGAATTATAAATCTATGACATGGCTTGTCTCACCCATCTCTCTTTCACATGAAATTTTAACTAATTATATCATAATGACACATGTCCAAGTGACCCTTGGACTTCCTTTTCTTGTTTCTACTCTCAAAGCTATAAATATGCATTTTCTTGGCTCATTTGGTCAGCCTCCATTAGTTGATGGGGAAACCTTAGACAAATTTATAATTGAATAAATCTTGAAGAAATATAAAATTATTATTTCCATTCATATGCTATAATATTTAGTAATGAATTGAATCTTGTTGGTCTAGTCTAGTGAAAGATTATCTTTTCTAGCTTGTATTCTTGATGGTCTACCAATTTGTAGAAAGGAGATTGTTACAGGTATTTAATAGTGTTCTTTTCTAAGTGTATAAATATCCTATAATTTTTTCATAATTTTATCCCTCATTGTAATCATTCATACCCTTCCTAAGAATCGCATACCTTCTTGAATCTAGCATATGAAACATTGATATAGCAATGGGTCCTAAGTTGTGAGTCTTGTGTGAGAAACACCTTGTTTGTATTTAAGTAGTGGTTTAATTCAAGTAGGAGGATGATAAATATTGGTGCATAACTATTTTTTTTTAAATATTTGCCTTTTTTAATCCCTTTTCATATACAATTGTTAGGTATAGAAGAAATTCAAAGAGTGCATCAAGGGGAATTAGCCCCTAATCTATAGATTCATTTCTCAACATTATCACCCATAGCAAGAGAAATGTCTCCATGGTGCCACTTGTATGAGGATATTTAGACATATCCTTATGGGTGCAAATCCAATTTTCAATAATAGGATCCATTCATCCTCAATAAACTTCAACTGGAACTACTTCTACTTCTATGCCAAAAAAAATGGACATTAACAAGAAGCCAAAGAAAAATCAAAAGCTAATTGGTTTTAAAAAGAATGTGCATTATTTTACAACACCTAAAACTCATTCCTATACCCCTCTATTCATTACCCTAAGCCCTCAAGGATTTGGCTTTAACCAACCAATTTCCTCATTTATTATGAATATATGAATCCTAAATTCCATTAGGCCTCATATTAATATGACCCCAAATAATTCAATTATAGATGTTCCCTTTAGCCTCCTTATTTTTGGTTCCTCCCTTTGACACCATATCACCACCTCTATCCTTATTTCCATTTCCCTCTCCATCTTACATCATATTTCTTGTTCCTCATCCACTCTTTCCTTCTTCATTTTTTCTTCCACTTTCCACTCCAACTACATCCACCCTTCTTGTTCAACATTATACTACCTTAGGAACTATATATTAGAAAGGATGGAATAATCCCATTAAATCTTCAAGTGTATATATACTAGAGATTATTTATCATGGGGACTAAAATGTCTAGTGGTAATTCGAAAAGGAATTAGGGATCATGAAAAGAGTTCTGACTCAGACCTTCACTCAAGAAGGTGACCCATTCATCTAGAAGACTAAGTAGGACTTGTTATCACTTGTTAATGTGATAATTGAAAGTGGAAAATAGATTCATAGAGGATCTATTCTTCTCAAGCTGAGCCACTAATGACCTCATAAAAAAGTTGATGGAGGACATGAAAGAGCAAGTGAGAGTGTTAGAGTTCAAGTAAAAATTAATTTCCATAATTTTTTAATTATTAAATTAGAGGTGCCCCTCACTTGGTTGTTCACCATCCTTAGAGAGATGACTTAGGACTTCTCCAAGAGAAAAGAACTCATCCAAAGAACATAGGTATACCATGAGAGGATCTTCCAGATGGATAATAAGTGCAATAAGTTGGTAGTTGTTATTAACAAAGGGATGTTCCCAAAGTTATAGTTAATTCCCTTTGTGTATTTAAATCTATATCAAACCTTTAAAGGGACCATGAGTCTATCCATTGAATATTGGTTGACCACTACCTAGGTAACCATTGAGCCATAAGAGAAAATTAAGGGTCCGATACTCATTCTTTTAAGGAGGTTAGATCTCGATGCTCTTTCACCCCGTTGGCACTCTACTATAAAGGGATGATTTTTTGGTTTAACTAGCACACATTAATGAAATCATCAAGATAAAGGTGGATAATGCTAATAAATTTAGATCTAAGGCTATTCTATAGTTATCCATGTGGAGGTGAAAGTATATTTAGAAGCCCCACTCAAAGCACATGAGATATTTTAAACTCAATTAAAAGTGATCTTCTAGGATCCACCTATCAATCTACACAAGATTGATCGAGAAGTTGGCCTCATTGATAAATCATTGACTTCTCAGTAGGTTTTGCCAAATAAGTTAGGAAGTGGACCTATTAACTACTTTATACTTTCAAGCCTATGATAGGTTGTAGTTATACCTTTCATTTAACCAATCAATGGATTGGTCTCATTTTATACCAAGGCTAGTGTTTGAGGCTATATGTAATGAGATGTTGGATATTTAAGTTAATAGTTTATTGTTTGGGGGTCTTTACTCTATTGTTAATGTCTAAATCCTAATGAAAATAAATAAGATTATAATTCTATGTTGTAGAAAAATTAAATCTAGAAATTTTTTGTAACTAAATATTCCCTATAGCCTTCTTTGTTAAAAGTATTCTTCAGTTCAAATCATTAACATCTAGAACTTAAACATCTAGAATAAGACACTACAATGTCCTCACTTAACTTGCCCAACTGGGTAGGATAGTGTTTTATTTTAGAATGTGAGAACATTGATTGCCTATTATCACCTAGACTAATTCCTAATAAATTTTGAATATGGAGAAGAGTTAATAAACTTTACCTCTTATGGTAATTTATGGACACACCTTGCATAAATAAAATTCACTTTCATTAAACTAAAACAAACTTTGTATTTAATGAAATCACACTTCCATTAAAATAAAAAACACTTGTTTTAAAGGGGAAATCACACTTACAGTAAAATGAAATATACTTGTATCAAAAGAAATACACTTTTAAACTATAAACTATAAATACCAATTGTCTTGATATTCATAGATAAGTGAGCCCTTGCTCCTTCCTCAGAATAGGATCAACTTTTACTCAATAGTGAAATGAAATGCTAAACTTTATTAATACTTCATTATCAAAAGGAACATATACATATGCTATGAGTTTTTCTATAAATTAACACTTGAATGTTTCTTCTCTCTATTTCCTATTATTATTACCGTAGAATGAGAAGGAGACATGTACTTAAATCACATCTCAATGACTATTCTCATAATACAAAATCTGGTGATCTAAATAACCAAATCCACTTATTCAAAATATAATAACTAAGAATCAGATCCCACACTTATATGGAAGTGTTAAAATTGATTCAACTAATAATAAACTGAGTAACTAACATATATATTAAGAGATTATGTTTGGTTTTATAAAATAGAAATACATTTATATCCAGACCATTTTAGACTATTACTATAAATAGTAATGTCTACAAGAAGATATCTAAATAGGGAATATCTATATATGTACAGTAGATATCTTTAGAGTTACTATATTAATCTACATAGTATAGTTTGTCATCTTCATAGCAAAGCTAGGAATATTTAGATGATGGCTGGATAGGTCTTTAGAGAATCTTCAAATTTGTATTTTAATATATTCAGATCTCCTATAGAATGTCTCTAAAGCTATATATATTTAGAGCTTGACTAAGGATATTCATATCTCACTGTGTTTTATGTCAAGTATTAAAAACTATTGCCAAAAAGGTGTTTCCAAAACTATTGATGACTTCTCAAAATAATCTCACCATAGGGATGTATCTTTGTATGTAGAACTATGCTCACTTCATCCAAGTTAGACACAAATAACATGATAGAGAATCAAAAATATATCTCATATGAACAAAAGATAATTACACTCATTTTCTACTTAGATGAGACCTTAACTATTAAATGTAATGAAATATATAACCAAGATGAAACACTTATGGACAATTTATATGAGATATAATGAGCTATATAGAATGCTCATCATTTTTCTTCCACACTTTACCTTTTGCAAGTCTTCTTACAAACTATGGGAAAACTATTCTTTAATCTAGGATTATAGTTTCCAAATACTAAATGAGATCATAAATTTAGAAATGATGTCAGAAATTATAATGATTTCTAGGTAAAAACCCTAAATCTCTTACCACACTATGTAACCATGCTTGAAATTCTAATTTTTCCTGATTATGCCAATTCTACCAAGGAGACATGGGACAAAGAATAATGGGTGTCTTGAATCTCATTCCAATCCAAATATATGACCCTCCTTCTTCCAATATCTGAGTGATAACCTGATAAAGTGCCCTATATCTCTAAAGTCTCCAATTAATGGTAGTGGGACTCATGACTTCCTTGCATTTCAAGGTAATAGGCAAAGTCACCCATCTAGCCATACTTGCATTGATAGAGATGGAGGAATGTTAGCTAAAAAAATCTTAGAAGGCTACTACATTTGCTCTTAACAACTCATGATACATGTTTTTCATGTACATATGACACAAAGGCTAAAAGGCAACAAGAATTTTATGAGCTTATGGAAACTAAGATTTCATACATAATCCTTTAGTATTATGTAGTTATAGGAATTTATTATTTGCTTGATCCTAAGCATTTTTATTTATCATAGTGGATAGAAAATCACGTAATTGTGTTGCTCCCACAAATAAGTTAACCAAAAATCTAGACTAGTGTCCCAATAACATGTTACAAAGATAGAACTCACAAATTTGATCATGTCTTTTTGTAATGCTTTTATGAAAGACATCTATGAATATGTGTTCATCTTCAATAACATGGGGAAAAACAATAGAAATTAATTGCATTTTACACTTATAAAATTGTTCATGAAGAACTAGAACATACAAAGAAGAAGGTTTTCTTCAAGATACTAATTTCTTAGCAATTTCATGAGCAGTCTGAATAGAATTCTGAGCCTTATACAACTATTGTTGAGACTCTATTTTGATTATGGCATTCTCTACTTCCAACTTCTGAATCTTATTCTAAACTTTATTCTAAACTAAAATAATATCATGAAGGGGTAGAGGAAAATAAGGACTAGATCTTGTAGGTCCTTCAGTCTATACAGCTACCTCCCTTATTTTCCTTTGCATATCATATATGGTAGCTTGTACTCAACATTATAAGTTATATTTTATATGCAATGCTTTATTGATCAAGAAATGCATCCTTACCAGCAATAGAGTGTTGTAGATTATTAATCTAATTATTTTTATTATCAATAGATTGTTGTAGATTATCAATATGAACATCCTTATTTTCAAGGGAATTTTGTAAAGTGCTAAGTTCATGAGATTGTGAGAACAATTGATTATGAATTCTAGTTTGTTCAGCATTAACTACTGGTATAATCAATTCATGTGCTTGAACTTAGACATTAGAATATTTATATCTCCTTTCTAAACTATAAATTGTTTGGTCCTTACCTTTCAAGGATAATAAAAAAATCCATCTCTACTTATTGTTGCCAAATAGTTTCTTCATGTCATGATAGGGTCATAACATGATGTAAATCTTTGTCTTCATAAATAGGCTAAGTAGAAGATGAATCTTCTCATATGAGTGGAGCTTTGCCCTTGTCAACTATGGAAGGTAAGGTTATTTAATATTCAATTGAAATCTATTGTGTAGGGGTTTGTGTCTCTTCAACTATCTATTCAACATCTATAAATTTAGTGAGAGAATTTAAGCTTCCCAAATTTTTAGTTGCATGTACCTTACTTTCTTCTTCTTCTTAGAGAATCAATCGATGAATTTATTGGGTTTTGATAGATGGAGTAGGGTTTTTTATGAAAACAGCATTTTATCTTTTAACCTCCATCACAACATATTTGAAGCTATAGGCACTGAAAATGGGCCTTCTTCTATTCTTGTTATTATGGAAGGAGAAGCAAGATGTGATTTATTACCAAGAATTTGGAGTAAATTTTTAAAAAATGAAGACCAAGCTTTCTCACCCTTAGGTTTATCTGAGAAATGGTGATGGCATATGAGATGAATTAAACCATGATGTTTAATTGACCTAGTGCCCCTTTTTAATTTTTGAGCTACATTATGGATAACAAAGTGAAGAAAATATGGTAGGTTTACCTATCACTCAGGTTTGGTGTCTCTTTTCATCAAATGAATGAGAAGTCACATAATGTCTCCACTAACCAAAGTGAAATATTCTTCACAATTGAGATATTGTATGGCCCAATATGAAACATTATGCCATGGATGTGGAAGACTATCCTGAATGATTCCTCTAGCCATGCCTTATGGAGTTTTGGCCAACTTATGATGCGGTTCATTGTCATCAATGAAAATTTGAATTAGATCAACAAAACTCAATTTTTTAGTAACAACCATGCCTTTTTCAAGAATCCCTAAAAGTTCATTGATAATAGAGGAATCAATAGGAATGTGTTCACCCTAGAATATAGAATGATCTTCATCAAAATTTTCTAAAAACTCTTTAATAATGTTTTCTTGAAAACCTTGGAATGTCTTCAATAAATCGAGCCATCCTACTATTTAAAAAATAACCATAGTAGATTCATATTGTAATAAAGGTTTTACTAACTTTGGTTCACTTTTCTTCTTACCCCCCATCTTCATAGTTATTCATAGTATTCTCAAAAACTTGCTAGCACAATGCAAAAATTGAGTTCAAAATCACATAGAATACTGATTAAGGCAAGGAAGTTGGAATATGATGTGAAAATGAATAAAAAATAAAGGGGTGTCACAAAATTATATCATAAATGATGTCCAATCACTTTGGATGAAGCAAATTTTTAATGAGGGAGTACTTTTTATGGTCAACATCAATGACATGGCATGAGAGATCATATGTGGCAGCACTTGAAATTATATTTGCAATGATTTTCACAATAAGACTTATCTTTTTGAAAAGGTCTTTGGAATAAACCCATATCAAGTCTTGAAATTCAAAAATAGTATCACATCAAATCTTAAAATTTAGATATAGTATTGGCTTCAATTACATCCATGTGGTGTCAAATGAATTTATCCATATTTAGAAGTGTTATCTGCTAATGGTCATACATGCATAATATAAAACAAAAAAATTATAATCTATTGCGAAGGAAGTAAAAATATAACTCTATTGTAAGTATCCATGCTTATCTCCTAAAGTTTCCATGTGTCCAAGGATAAATAGTTTTGTGAAAATAAGTTAGCTAATAAGACAACAGTTCATGTTTATTATATAAATTCCATCTAAAAAGTGTCATTTTTGGTTTTCAATTTTCTCTAGTTATTTATTTATTTTTTAATTTTAATTTTTAATACTTTATTTATTTTTATTTTTATATATTTTGAATTTTTAAGGGAGGAGAATTGTCATTTGCTAGTTTTTGGCACTCCCTCTTAGTGGATGTCTACTTCAAAGATCATTATCCTTAGTGGAAGAACCAATTTATTTCATAAGGTCAAATTGGTCTTG
Organism: Torreya grandis; assembly: GCA_037957365.1. Classification (NCBI taxonomy): domain Eukaryota; kingdom Viridiplantae; phylum Streptophyta; class Pinopsida; order Cupressales; family Taxaceae; genus Torreya; species Torreya grandis. The sequence goes on from JARHVA010000924.1 coordinate 3,048,784, forward strand.
ATTTTTTTTAATGAATTATTCCCTTCTGAGAGGTCTTCTATACACTTTAAGTCTATGACCATTGACCAAAATTGTTATGTGATCACCATTAATTGGATGAAGTTGGAGAGAGCCATTGTTGTGAATAGTTTTGTTTAGATATGGCCCCAACCATCTTGTCCTAAGCTTACTTTTGAAATTCTAGAATTTAGAGTTTAAAAAAATCACCCAATCACCTTCATGAAATTGTTTCTCTCTGATATTAGTATCATGCCACTATTTTTGCTACTTCTAAATCATGCTGGTTTGAGTGATTGCATCCATTCTTAGTTCATCTAGCCCATTTAGTTACATGATTATTTTATTCTATGCTTCATCAAGATTAATTCCCATATTGGTTGTCATCTTTAGTGTTTATATTTCAAAATCTATTAGCAGTAAAGGTTTCTTTCCAAACACAAGATCATATGGAGAGAATCCTTTGGTAGTCTTTCATGTTGTATTATATGCCCAAACTACTTTAGGTACTCTATCTACCCAATCTTTCCTACTACTATTCACTATTTTGGTCAGAATGTTTTCAAGCTCTCGATTGGTGACCTCCACTTTCCCATTATCTTGGGGGTGATATGGTGAGGATTTATAGTGATTTATTTGATATAGTTATATGAAAGCCTTCATAATGTTAGACATGAATTAGGGTGCTTGATCAAAAATAATAGATCTAGGACTTCCAAATCTCAACATGATCCTATGATATAGGAAATTAGAAACCATTTCCTCCCTATCAAAGGTGAGTGCATGCACTTCATCCCATTTAGTAATATAATTAATACATACTAATAAATACTATTTTATTTGAGATGGTGGGTTGATTGGTCCAAAAAATTTGAAACCCCATTTATTAAATGGTTCTAAAACTATTTGAGGATGGAGAGGAATTTTTGAGGATAGAGTAGGCTTACCCATCCTTTGGAAAGGATCATTATACAATACAAACCTTTTTAAAATCTTATAAAGAGATGGACAATAATAACCTACACCAAGAATATTATGAATGGTCTTTTTTGTTGAATAATTTCCTTCTCCCAGTTCACTTTGGCATGCTCTTATATTGTCAAATAATGAATGTTATGTAACACACTTATGAAGTACATGATCAAGTCCAATTTAAATAACATACCTTTAAACCATTTGAAATGAGAATAATCTAATCAAATGATTTATTTCTTTAGAATTAAAGGAATGAGGAAAATTTCCTATTGCCAATTAATTTACCATGTCTACAAACCATGGGGAGTATGTAGATATAGAAAATAACTATTCATCTATAAATTAATCTTCCATAGGTTCATCTTCACCTGTAATGACCAATCTAGACAAAAATTTAGTAACAACATTATACTTTAGAAGTTTATCTATGATAATAATGTCAAATTCTTGCAATAGTAGTAGTCATCTAATAATTCTCCCACCTACTACTAGTTTATTCATTAAATAATTAATAGTTTAATTATATCTATAAATAAATACCTAATAACTATTAATATAATTCCTAAAGTTGTTTATGTCATAAACAACAAGAATTTTTTTCTATGATAGTGTAGTTTTTCTCTGTGGGAGTAAGATTCTTATTGATATAATAAATGACATATTTCTCCTTCCTCATCTCTTTGTCCTATAACTACCCCTAATGCATTATTGGAAGCATTAGTATAAATATGAAAAGGCTATTTCCAATTAGATCCTTTTAAGACTAGATCAGTCATGAGTTTGCTTTTTGATTTTTTAAAACCTTCTTGACACTTATCATTCCATACAAATTTGGTGTCTTTTGTTAGCAAGGAAAACATAGGTGCGGCTATTTTGTTAAAGTCTTCAATAAATCTTCTATAATATCCTATATGACTGAGAAAACATTGGAAATTTATTTGCATTTGAGGAATGGGGATACTATAAATTACCTCAATCTTCTTGGGATCTATTTTTATTCCTTAAGAATAGATATGAAGTCCTAAGACTATCCCTTCATCAATCATTATTATACACTTCTCATGACTCAAAGATATTTAATGCTCTTCACATCTGGTGAGCACTTTATCTAAATTATTTAAGGATTCATCAAATTTGTTTCCATGGATAGTGAAATAATCCATGTATACTTATAAACAATCATTTTTAAGATCAGAAAATATATCTAACACTACTCTCTAAAAGGTAGCAGGTGTAATACACAATCCGAAAGGAAGGATTGTATAAGCAAATATTCCCTAGGGGAAAGTAAATGTAGTTTTATCTTGATATTTATGGGCTATTATTATTTGATTATATTCATTTAACACATCGAAGAAAGAAAATTACTGCTCTCCTACTAAATTATCCATACTTGATCAATAAAAAGGCAAAGGAAAGTAATCTCTCATAGTAGTTTTATTCTATTCTCTATAATCTACATAGACTCTTCATTTTACATTCTTCTTAGGTACAATAACTAAAGGTAAAACCCATTGACTATCAAATATGAGGTAAATGAAACCAAATTCCAATAGTTTGTCTATATTTGTCTTTATGAATTCTTTTAACATTGGTTTACTTCTCTGTTCTAATTGTCTACCTGGTCTAACCACTTAAGTGTAGATGTGATGGGTATAGACACTAGGATGTATTCCTTTCACATCATTGTAATCCAAAGTGAAGGATTTTGTGTGTCTTACCAATACATCAAACACTTTACTTTATTATTGGTAAGTTAATCAGTTGTTGATATTCAATAGTTTATGAAGATGGATTACAATTTGTTTAGTACTTGAGATGATAAAATTTACCTATTTGTATTAACTCATCAAAACATTCAATGGACATGTATGTGGTAATAACATGTGAAATGTAGACACATCCTTGTAAAAAGCTTCACTTTTTGAGACCAAATTGGTCAATGAATAACAAAAATCATTTAAAAATGAATTTTTCCCTTTTTGAGCCCAATCAACTATGGCTTGTTAGATATCTTGTGAAATAGATAACATGTTTGGGGGACTTATGACATTGTATTGGTTCTCAATAATTAAGCTAATTTTTTCCCATTAATGATTGTTCATCTTTAGAGCTAAGCTATTAGTCTTTGGAGTTAAGTTTTTATTCTTTGGAGCTAAGCTATCAGTCTCTGGAGCTAGACTTTTAGACTTTAGATCTAGGCTATTAGACTTTAGAGATAGGTTTTCTTGGTCCAAATCTTCTATTATTTGTTCCTTAAATTATTGGACATGTTATTTTATGGTAACCATGTCTAAGGAAGACACGCTATTTTGATTTTTTTCAAGTTGATCCACCCATATTTATTCTAAAAGATCCATTGAAGATCTAGCAAGTGGATAAAGGAATTATTGTTTGTCATGAATTCCATTGGAAATGGTCATATTACTAGATCTATATTCAATTCATCATGTGACTATATCTATCCAAGGTCTTCTAAGAATAATTAGATGCCCTAACTTCATGGGTTTAGATTTAATTATCATGAAATCTATAGGGTATTCCTAGGATTCTATGGTGACTGGATAATTTTGTATGGTTCCTTTCAGCACAATAGTGGATTGATATACCATTTTTAAAATTGTAGTGGTAGGTTGAAGCCATGTGAGGGATAAAGATTCTATTATTTTTATAGTCATTATGTTGATGGTAACACCTATATCTATGAACAAATTTGGTATGGATTTGTTCCCAATTATCATATTCATCATAGGACTATCGGGGTCTCCATATTTAGAAACAAGTGTGTTTCCTTCTAGTAAATCAACAATTTTTCCAATTACTTGAATTATTTTAAGGATATTGTTTCTTTATTCCTAGTGTTTTGATGCATAATACTTTAATTATTTGATTCAATTAAAGAATATTATTAATGGCTCTTAACAATGGAATTTCTATCTTCATCTCTCTTAATCCTTGCATCAATTAAAAACCCTCCCTATGTTTGTATTCCTTAAGTCTCTTAGGAAATGGAATAGCAAGGGGATCTTGAATTTTGGTTGGTGTGATTGGATTTGTGATTGTTTCTACCTTGTCTTCATTTGGTTCTTGGACTATAAGTGACTCAAGAGTGTTTTCATCATTGGGAATTTTAGTTATGGTAATGGTTAAATCTCTTACTACCTTTTCTAACCTGAGAACATTATTACACTTATTTGAACCACTTACAAGACTAATTTCTTTATTAAATCCATAAATAGGATTATTTTTCCTATTCTTAGTATTTTCCATTGGTTGGGTAGGTAACTATGGTTGGTTAACCTATTGCTTAATTAGTGGTGGTTGAGGTTGTGAAGGCATTAAAACCTTCTGTGGAGGAAACCTTATTTTCATTTGATTATTATACCATTATTGATTTAGCCATTGATGTGGTGACTATTGTATACAATGTGGTTGTTAGTTTTACTTTTATGCTTAGGGTTGTGAAGGATTTTGAGGCATCCCCCACATATGTGGCATCATTTCTTTATTACCCCATGGTTCTAATTATGGTGGTGGTCCACACATTTTTGGTGTCACTTGTCTAACCCATGGTGTCATCCATGGATTGGGGACAAATCTTAGACCAAATTGATTTTGAGGTTGGGAGTACTGGTTTCCTTGTCTTTGTATAAAGTTCACTTCCTTAACTATATATACTACTTGTTTTACCTAGTTTCTCATGGTAGGAAGATGGTTTTAATTCTTGGTCTCATGGTCTAGGTCATAAATACCACATACCTCTATTTTATCTAAAGGATAATCATTTACCACATGTTTAAGCCTACATCTAGGATAATATATTGACAACTATTCAGTGTTGGTGGCATTAGCCTTTGATTTGAGACCATATAATGTGGATGTTAATTGTACTAGAATATCTATTTTGAAATTAGAAAATTATTATATAAATTGGCCAACTTTAGGTGATTTTCTAGATCATGATTTCCTCATGATAGGTCTTATCCTATAATTTTTAGTAAATAATGTTAAAATCTGATGAAAGGTTAACTTTTCAATGTCACCCTTTCCCATTAGGTTCAAATCATCACCTGCATCATCATATAGGCCTTTAAGAAAGACTATCTTGAAAACCTTCTCTATGAGTTGGCAACCACTCTATTTATGGGCAAATATGAACCTATCAAGGTAATCTTCTAAGGTTTCATATTTATTTTATTTTATTTTGAAAAAATATTATTTCTATTCTTTGACTCTACAATAGTCATGATATTTATCAAGAAATTTAGTTTAAATTTCTTCCTAAGAACTTATAGAATTACCCTCAAGTCCCATGAACCATCTCATGGCTACGTCCTTAAGTGTAGATGAGAATAACTACAACTTCTGATTATTAGTGACATAGTCATATGTTTGGTAGAGAACCTAAAATTCAAAGAGGAACTAATCTAGATCCTCTTAGGATTTACCTCTAAAAGTAGGTAAAATAGATGGAAATATATTTTTCATGGAGGTTTTATCATCAAGACCCAAGCTGATTGGATAGAAAAAAAAATTCCTATTGAGGCTGCCTATCAGGGTTTTCTACATGTAGATGATCATCTCTCATATTTTATTTCCAACTTTGGTTATCAATAAAATCTAAGTTATCTTCTTGGGTTATTAACCTATGGTCTACCTCAAGAGGATAATCTTTGTTCATGATTAGATCTTCTTCTTGTAGAGCTTATGGATCAAATCTGACTGTTTTAGAAAGGGGATTCTCAGGATCAATTCTTCCTATAAATGAAGATGACTTGAATATAATTCTTCTTATAGGATCTATTTGTGATTCCAAACCTTTTTAAAGAGAGGAATCAAAAAAATTTGTATATAGATTTCAATTGCCTTTCTTTCACTTCATGATCTTTCCAATAAGGATATAATCCTCTCTTCTTATTTTATTTGGGAATCTTTAGAGATAAACCATCCTCAAGAATATTTTGGGTAGTTCATAAATCTAAGGAGTCCTTGATTTTTTTTGGGGGGGTATATGAATGTTTCTAAATTTTCCCTATATAAATCTAATATAGGATCTCACTAACACTTAGTGATTTAGAGTTCCCTAGCAATGGATTCAAAAATAATAGGTTGTCATTATACCTTTCGTTTAACCAATCAATGGATTGGTCTCATTTTTCTACCAAGGCTAGTGTCTAAGGCTATATGAAATGAGATGTTGGATATTTGAGTTAACAGTTCATTGTTTATGGGGTGTTTACTCTATTGTTGATGTCTAAATATTAAGAATAGAAAATAATATTGTAATTCTATGTTGTAGAAAAAGAAAATCTAGAAAGTTTTGCTAATTGAATATCCCCATGGCATTCCTTATTAAAATTATTCTTCGGTTCACACCATCAACATTCATCACTTAAATATCTGGCATAAGACACTATAGTGTCCAAACTTGACTTGCCCAACTAGGTAGGATAGTTTCTTATTTCAAAATGTGAGAATATTGATTGTTTATTGTCACTTAGACTACTTCCTGACAAATTTTGAATATAGAGATGAGTTAACAAACTTTACCTCTTACATGAATTGAAAAACACACCTTTCATAAAAAATTAACTTGCATTGAACTGAAACAAACTTTTCATTTAATGAAATCACACTTGCATTAAAAGAAAACACACTTGCATTAAAGGGAAAATCACACTTGCAATAAAGTGAAATATACCTGTATCAAAATAAATACACTTTTAAACTATAAAATATAAATACCAATTGTCATGATCTTTAGAGATAATTGGGCCTTTTCACCTTCCTTATAACATAATCAAATTTTACATAGTAATGTAATGAAATGCTAAACTTTATTATTACTTCATTATCAAAATGAACACATATAAATGCCATGAGTTCTACTACAAAATTACACTTGAATGTTTCTTCTCTCTATTGCCTATTACTATTACCCTTGAATGAGAAGGAGATATGTACTTAAAGGACATCTCAATGACTATTCTTAGAATATAAAACCTAACAATCTAAATAGCCAAATATTTTTATTCAAAATAAAATGTCTAGGAATAAGATCTTATGCTTATAGGGAGGCATTAAAACTGATTCAACTAATAATAGATCAAGTAACTAACATATATATAAAGATATTATCTCTATTTTTACAAAATAGAAATACATTTATATCCAAATTATTTTAGACTATTAATATGAATAGTAATGTCTAAAAAAAGATATCTAAAGAGGGAATATATATATATATATATATATATATATATATATATCTTTGGACTTACTATATTAATTTGTAGAGTATAGATGGGCATATTTGGAGCATGGTTAGGTATCTTTGGAGCATGGCTAGACAGGTCTTTGAAGCATCTTCAGATCTTTATTATAATGTATTTGGAGATCCCATGAAATGTATTTATAGATTTATATCTTTGAATCTTGACTAAGGATATTCTTAGCTCACTGCATTCTATGTGGAGTCTTCAAAAATGTTGCCAAAAAGGTGTTGCCAAAACTATTGATGACTTCTCAAAACAATCTTGCCATAGGGATGTATCTCTGTATGTAAAACTATGCTCATTTTATCTAAGTTAGACACAAATAAGAATATATAGAATCAATTATGTATCTCATATGAAAAAAAGATAATTGCAGTCATTTCCTACTTAGATGAGACCTTAACTATTAAATGTAATGCAATAGATAACTAGAAGGCAACACTTATGATAGTTTATATGAGATATAATAAAATATATAGAATTCTAATCAGCCTATAAAAGAGTCAACCCATGCATGATAACCCAATAATATCACTTTTAATCACCCTTATTATGTTTCTTGAGGTTTTAAGATAGTCCAAAACAAGATCACCAGTTGTCATTTCAAGGACAATAGGTCTAATGTTTTGTCATGTCATGAAACACATAGTGGTTATATGTACCCCTTGTTTAAACTTATGTCAAGTGTTTTCCTTGTGTTTATACATGTGTGAAGATATATAATAGGCCTTGGTATGGTCCTAATAATATGAGTGTGCTCAATATAAAGATGACTAGATATGGCAGCTTATTACTTATCATGAATCTATCTAGTGTGTTCAAGGTATGTAGGGTATGTCTTGATCATGAGTATTAAGAATGTTTTGAATTTATATGATAACCTAATTGAAGCCCTTTAACATTTTTTAAGGAATTTTAATAGGTATTAAAATTCCATCTAATTGAAACCTTCACTTAAATCCATACATATTGTTTTAAAGGAGAGTATTTAACCCTAAAGTGATTATATTTGACCTCAAAAGGCCACTAAAACCATCAAATACACCTTTAAATACCCCCATGATGACCAAATTGCCATAACCAAGTGGTTTCATATAATAATGTTATCCTCTTCACAAGTCAAACACCTTTATTAGCCACTAAATGAGCCCTAAACATGTGAAATCATTCACCTTTAACTCCCTATTTCATACCATGTGTTTTTAAATATTTTTGACCCCTATTTTTCTTCCTCCTACCTGCCAATGGTGATTCATTATCTAAAACATGATAAAATGTATGGAATTTATAGGTTGTAGGAGTTTATAGGGTTGTATAGATTTGTACTATATATATTTGATCAGATGGAGTTAGGGGTCCAAAAGGGGAGTTTAACATAGGCATCTGATAAATAAATCCAATTTCTTTAGAACCAAAAGAGCTAAAAATTAGTTCACTTCCTCCACTAAGATCTTTGGCAAGTATGGAGAGCACTTCATGTTTGTGCTCATTCTATATAGGAGAGAGAGGGTAAGGGTCCAAGATTTTGGCCAAAGGAAAGAGACTTAATTACCTTCTAATAATGGGCATTAGTTTTAATATTAGTATTATTTGTTGTATGAAAAAACACTAAGAAGTTGAGAAACCTGGTTACCATCTTCATCTGTAGAGGGACAAAAAGGAGGAATAGTTTCAATGTATTAATGGATTATCTAATGAAACTAATGATTATTCATGTCTCCTCTAGTCTTAAAAGGTCCTTTGATGGAACCCTCCACCCTTAGTTCATAGGTCTGAGCATATGGGAGTAAGAAACATCCAAGCTACCCCTATTTGTAGGCTGTAAGTAGACTTCCATTGGTGAAAGAGGATATTTAGTGTATAGATATAATAATTAATAATATTTTGAGTTTTAGTGATGATGTATTGAAGTTTTTTAGATCCCTTTAGTCTAATTTAAATGGTTAAATGAACCTCTAAATCTCTCAAATGATGATTTCAAGTGAGACTACCTACATGTTTGGGTTTCACTACAAGGAGGGGTAGTATGTTGCATGATAATGGATTAGAGGCTATTAGAACATAGTGAAAAGAAGTAGAGGAGTGTTGAAACCATATTAAAATGTCCTTATATTAAGTATTCAGATCTCATTATATCCCTTATAGACCAGTAAATTTCTAACTAGCCCTCTAATACCTTCACAGTCTTGTTTAGCACAATTTGAGGGATTTAGAGAGTCTTAGGTTTCCTTGTCTCACTAGATATGCCTAATTAATAACCTCAAAGTTTTATATCTATTTTTTATGTGTATAGATATTCCTAGGGTATTTTATGCCACCTTAATTATGAGCCAAGCATCCATTTTAAGACCTCAATCAACCCCTATCATCTGATAGTCTCATCACTATCATTCATAACATAAATAGTCTCTAAGTTATAGGTTTGAAGTCCCATGTGACTTTAAAACCATCAACCATAGTTCAAAACCATCTACCCAAGCCTAAGGAATAAAATCAAGATATAAGTACCCTACAAGACTATCAAGTTCCATTTTTACTAAGAGGAATGGACTTATACAGGTATAAGCCCTATTGAGAGAACATAACCATCATCTACAAGAAATAACTCAAATTCACTTTACAAATTCCTTCAAAGTCATTATATGTAGATGAGTCTTAAAAATAAGGAATAAATATAAATAAACATATGTCTATCTTAAGGAAGTGGATTTGAACAAAAAGAAATACATAGATATCTCAAGTATAATAATGGATCTCTCTTCTAATGCAAGTGTCTCTTTAGGAGATCTATGGATAGTCAACTGAATCAGTACCTCCAGTTATTAATAACCTCTATTCTAACTTAAATATGAGACATATATTCACATAATGGGATAATACTCAAACTAATAATGAATTTAAAACATGAACGTCATGTCACCAAGGGAAAGCAAACCTGTAGGAGTGTATATTGAACTTAGTTGGGCACATACAACTACTCAAGGTTACCTTAAAAGTGAGGGTGAAAATTAAAGTGAATGGTAATACCAAAAAAAATTAAAGGTGGAGCCTTAGGAAGATGAATACATATCCAAACCCATCAAGGTTTTACATGATGGATATCCTAAGTAAGGAAACATCTGGTCTAAGTTACAGACCTAGAGCATACAAATTGTGATGTGGCTATGTGTACACGAGTTATTGGAAAAGTTAGTAAGAACATACCTCAAGGTTATAGTAAAAAGTTTAGATGATATTTTACCCATGATTGCATATATATGAAGAGATAAAGGAGATTAATCAAGTCACTAACATCAACTATTTTAATCCCATACACTAGACAATTATGCTTAAGACAAGCTTAAGAGAGAGAAGGGCTAATAAAATGGTTTGATTAGATAAGTATATGTACAAAAGATGGAGATAGAACTCAGGGTGATTATTTTGAAATTTTGAAGCTAAAAATGAACCTACAGGTGGGTGAAGGTTCAACACCTAGTCTGAACATACAAATCCTAAAGACACATCTAGGTCTCAAGACACCACCTCTACCTTATCAATGAATTCAAAACACTAAAGTAGACTCAAGGATATAAAAGGGTATATAATGTTGTTATGGGTCTTGAATTAGGTGATTTAAGTAGGTGAATGCAAATAGTTAGTTTATTTTGGGTTTATTCCTCTCTTGAGCTTCACTACCATAAATAATCAGGTTGAGTTGTCACTTTCAACACTCATATCTTTCACCACAAAGGGACTCAGACCCAGGGCTCATAGGGGAAGTTGGGCATCCCTATGGACCAAAAATACTTGAAGGAGAGAGTGGAATTTAGGGTCTCATATCTATGAACAAATTTTAATAATGTAACTTACATAAATTTCTTGGTAGAGATTTTGAGACACACCATGTTTTGCTCATATATCCATGTATAATTTGCATACGACCCAAGGCTATTTAGGAGATATGAAGGGGTTTGTGGGATAAAAGTTCATGAGAATTTTTAGTTTGTAGGTTCATACTGTATGAACCATCATTAATATGGTGGACCTCCAAAACCCTTCTTAAACCCTAGTTAAGACTTGATGAATAAATTATGCCCCCAAATGCATCCAAATTAAGTAATTGGGCTATGAAATAGTCCTAATAGTCTCCCCAAGTCCCCTAATCACTCAAATGACTTACTAATTTCCATGCATAAAATATGCATTATATGAATCAATATTGAGAGAACCATATTAATATTGCGTACAAGGAGTGAGAAGAATCTACATATACCAAATGTTTTTGAAGAAGGATAGGGAACCTAAGGTCTCAAATAACTACACATTAGCCATATAAAGGTCCTTCATGCCTAATATGCACTTGTAGACAGACATAAGTGCTTAAATGAGAGATTGTATGTATAAAAATGAGTTAAATGGTTAGATAAAATTAATAAAGATGCTTTGAGGACCCTAAGGGGTGAGTTTCATGTTATGAAAGGTGGCTAAGTGATCTACAACTATAGCTTAGGATCAAAACTCAAAATCCTGCTTTCAAACTTATTGATCTAGTAGCTTCCTCAAGGTAATCCCACTTGAAATCTAGATCAAATAATAAAATAGGATCAATTAACACCTTATACCTTCTTTGTAATGTTTGTCATGTTTTTTAAGGTGTGTGATCCACCTTGGTTTGTAGGAGAGAGATCACAGTTGATCACCTTAGCATGAAATTACCTTAAGACTACTCATAATGTTCATTTCTCACATGAGAGGAAACTTAGAAAGCTCATAAATATATGAAATTTTTTCATGGGGAGATGAGAACTTAGGGACAATTGAGGGACCTTGTTTATAAGAGATCAGTGACATTATTTCAGATGTTAAGGCCCTAACCTTTATGAACCATTGATAAGAGTCTAAAACCCTCTAAAACCTCCTTAAAACCCTAATAAGGACCTAATTGGGAATATATTAGGTAAAATGCACCCAAATTCATTAAAATAAACTAGTAAACACTTTTATCACATATTCTACCCAGAGGAGACCTTACCTATGGTATTGGTTTATACAGATAGTGTATGGACACCCATAAAAACTATAAATTTACAAGGTTTTTAGCATAAAATGAGGTGCATGACTTGATCAAGAGTTTAATATCATTGGAGGAAGTACTGTGATACTTTTTTCACATTTTTAAATTTTAAAGTGTTCACAAATATGCTTGGAAATACTTATGCAAGTCCTTACCAAATAGACAGTCTTGGAATGTAAGAAAGAGGTGACCTAGTCATCTAGGTAGGGTAAAATTTCAGGTGTGATCTACTTGGAGAGACTAAGTATTGGTGTGGTAGGTTTTTTAATATGGGAAATAATTTTACTTAGTCATATTGAAGGTTTTATCTAGCTTTCATATCCATCCAAATAATGAACAATTAAAAGACTAGATTACTTGTCTAGTAGGCCACCCTAATAAGTAATACAAGATGTATAAGGATAATATGAGGTTAATTATTAATTATAAAACCTCTATAAATTCCCCCTAAATTCATTAATCTCCACATCCATGGCCATTATATATTATTTAATAAGTTTCTTGAATATGGCCAACATTCAAAGAAGGGGTGGCCACTAGATGCGTCATGAAGGAGGCCCAAATGGATATTTTAAATCCCTTATAACTATCACAAAGAGGTAAAATTTATTAAGAGTTTCATGAATAGGCTCTTCATGGGTTAAACATTTCTAAAAATAGACTTCAATTCTCTAAAGGTGATCATTCAAGACACTAGTCAACCTAAGCAATGCACAGAGGAATGTGAAGGGATGTTGTAACTATTGTGTGAGTGGGTTATGGTCATTATGACCTGTTCATGCCACTTTTATGCCAGTATTATCTTCTCTCTATTTATCATATTTATATACATTTAGGCATTAATGCCTTTATTTTCATCCCTTGACTGGGTGTAGAAAAACTTTGCTAAATTGTATCTTGAACCTTGAGAATCAATAAAGAAAGGAATGGTTGAAAAATTATTTATTAGAATTAGTGTCTTATGGTTTGTTGAATTTTATAAAGTTTGATATTAATTATCCTTTTCATGTCCTCTCATTCACCTATTTTTTATAATGTCATCTTATGTAGTTCATTTGATGTGTAGAGCATGGTAGTTGTATTGAAGATTGAGTTAGTTGATAGTGCCTTATGTATGGATATTTTCCATTACCTTCAAGTTTTATAAATTCCAAATAGCCTTAAAATGAAACACTTATGTATAGGAGTTTATCAAGAATCATATTTTAGCCATTAGTCTCTATTTGATTCATTAAGTGTTGTTTGAAAATTAGTTGAGAGTGGATAGATTAATATTGGTGCATCACCATCATTAGAATATATTTCATTTCATGTTTTCACTCTATCTCTTTTCATCCCAACATCAGAAATTATTAGAAATTGATCTTAAGTTGATGTAATAAGGGAGATATCCCCATAAACTAGACTTTTTTTTCTTCCTATAGTCACTCATAGCCTTTAGACCAATCCCATGTTACCCCAAGATTAAAAAGAATTAAACTATCTTCTTCAAAGGGTGAATATTGGAGTGTTAATAATTCTTACATACATAGTTTGACTAGTATTAAAATGAGTAAAAACATGCACTTATAGTCTTGGATGACATCAATAATCTTCAAACAATTTAGTGGCAGAGCTGTAGTCAAGTTACATGCTAAAAATGGTCACAATATCTTCTTTAAAAGGTAAAGAGATTGAATTTGTTGAGTTGTCATTGGAAATTTCTAAGATAGATATATATCCTAGGTTTAATCCCATTCCTACAGTACCTAACTCTCCTAGTTCTGCTCAAGTAAATAATACTATAAACCTTACACCTTCAATGGCTAGGCCTAGACATTAAGCCTTTGTGCCCTTTAATGGTGGTAGTCCCTTAAATCTCAATTAGTTTGATGACATACCTATTATTTCCCTTAAAAACTTCCTTATTTCACAAGTGAAAACTCAACTACCCTTGTAGAACATATTGCATATATATCCAATTTATGTTTAGTTCATAATATGACCTAAGATAATGTAGTTATGAGACTATTGGCCACTTCCTTGAAGGGTAAGGCACTCCAGTGGTATAAGGGTTTAACACCTACATCCATAAATACCTAGGATGCTTTTTGGGAATATTTTTGCAAACACTTTGAGGATAGGAGTGACCATCTCTCTTTAGTAGAGTAACTCACCATAATTAAAATGGCTCCCCAAAAATTTATGGTAGATTTCAAGTATAGTTTTCAAAAAACCTAGGATATAATCCAAAAAATCATGAAATCCACCCCCAATTATGCATTATAGTATTACTTATGAGCCTTAAATTCTAATGTGGCAGTCATGATACAGTCCATGGAGGGAAGCACTCTACCAAAAACTTATGAGGTGGCCATAAGGGTATAAATTTATCTAATCCAAGAAATAAAGCTTACCCCAAGACCCCTCATGCATTTATTCAAATAAATTCAACCCCCCATACCTACCATTACTCCCTTACCACCACCAAACAACTATGATCAAATAGATGTCAATCAAGTAGACAGGTTGGGCAAGATTGAAGGGTTGCTCAAGGCCCAACACAATAAGATATTGTCCTTAGAGAGGCATAAAAATTCACCCCATATACCTTATTAAGCACCCTACCAATAACCCTATCATCCCTACCAATATATAAAACCTCCCTATCAACCTAATCAACAAGATCAAGGGTAGATCACTTAAGAAAGGCCTTATAATATCTATAACCCCAATTCTACTAGCAATTTTAGATCCCTAGTCCTAACTTAAAATAATTATGCTCAAGAGGGTCAATGACCTGATTAATAGGAGAAGCCACATGATATGTCAATATCTCCAAATGGTAATTTTTGTTAAGTATCTTTCATGTAGTAGGGTCCAGCTCCTCCAACACATGATAATCAACCTCTTACACAACACAGGAAAGTCCTCATATGCCACATAGAGACACTCCCTTCATGACTCAAGATGAGATGCCAAGTAAATAAAGGAAAAGTGGAAGTAAAGTTCCATTTTAAACAACCTTTTTTAACTTCTAAGAATGTGAACACTCCTTTAATAATTGGCAACCAATTAGGGTTAAAATGTAGCCAAGGTCAACAATTCAGTTATAGCCCATACAAGGGCTAAGAGAAGGGTAGTTGGTGATGGATTAAGACCTAAAATGGAATATTATCCACCTTTTCAAACACCTCAAGGAACTAATACTAAATATATGGCTCCTAAGACATCGTCAACTCAACAAATGCAATATGGGAGAGGGAAGAATCAAAGAGGTGATTTTATACCTCAATTCACACAAAGTTCAGATAGTATTATTTATCCTAAGTTATAGTGTAAGGAAACCAACCCTCATCTTAGTATTTTAGATCAAATGAATAAGGCCCATGTTACTATCCATATTTGAGACACCTTTCTCATTCTAGGGAAAAAATATCTCCTTCAAGAAGAGTTATCCAAACTCCATGTCTTGGACAAACAAGAAGAAAAGGTGGGTGTAGTCTTAATCAATTCCAATCAACTTCATGAGTCACAAGAACTAAAAGTAATAAACCCCCATCCATTATATCTCTATATCATCATATGTGATTACCTAGTGCATAATTTCATGATAGATAGTGTGGATAGCACTTTTTTCATGCCTAAGTCCATAGTGGATAAATTGGGGCTAAACTATGAACTAAATGCAAAAGGGGTTTTACAATTATATGGGTCTACCATAAAGACTATTGGTGTCCTTAAAGACCTTAGAATTATCTTTATTTCTTGTCCTAATTTCACTATATATTGATATGTAGTAGTATGTGACCTCCCTCCATACTTTGCCTTATGCTTGTCTAGGGATATCATTGCTGAAATAGGGGGTTATCTCTCTTTTGATTAATCTTATATGGTTTTTAGGACCAGGTATTAGAAAATGTTTACCATAATGTTTGAACCTATCTCTAGGTTCCACTTAGATCCCTACATGCCTAAGTTATCAAATGTCAGTTGTACTATCATACATGAGGATGAGCACCCCAATGACCAAGAGCCCATTGAACCACTTTAGGGAATATCATATTTTTTCCTTGATGAATGGGAAATAGATAATAATTTTTATGATTGATATATTATATTTGAAGAGGCAAGTTTGGGTGTGTATTATATGCATGAATGAGTAACTACCATACCAAGTCTCACTAGCACAATCCAAGATCATGAAGGAGTATGGAACTTGTTCTTTGATGGCTCTAGATCCAAGAATGGAAGTGGGGTAGGTGTCATGATTGTCTCCCATTACAAGAAAAGGTTATTTTTTTCCTTGAGGTTTTAATTCAGTTGCATTTATAATATAGTGGAGTATGAAGCCCTCATCCATGGGTTGTAATGGGCAAGAAAGAGAGGAATCAAGCTCTGATAAGCTATGGAAGATAGTGAGTTAGTGGCCTATAAAAATAGGGTTTGAGATCTCTTATAATACTTTCAAGCCTTTGACATTCACTCCATTCCTAGATAGGCCAATTAACATGAAAACCAATTAGCAACCATTAGAGCATAATATGACATACCAAGTGGAGTTAAATACATCATAGAGTAGTCCAAAATCAAAGTGGTATGAATACCTTCATTCCTTGATAATGAGGTGAGATGTAAAGTGTTTATAAATGATAATTAAATTATTTGTTTCTTGCAGGAAGCATAATTTTTCTCAAAGAATCAAGGCAGATTGTAACATCGATATGGGGACCAAATTGTCTAATTGAGGATAAATAAACTACCTAAGGGTTTGATAACATTATAAATCATATTCAATGAATATTAATAGCTAATTAAGGATAAGGTGAGCATATCCACTAAGGAGAAACATTATGAAAAATCACCATATTCAAAGACAAGCTACAAAAAATATTAAAGGTGAACACTAAATAGGATAAGGTAACCTTCATAATAGTATGCCAAGAATTTATAGATATTTTTGCTTTGTAATATCATGACTTGAATAATTTTTAACCTAGTTTAGATCAACATACCATAGAGTTGAATGAAAGTGTTAAGCCCTTGAGACAAAAGCAAAGACCAGTCAACCCCAAGATTGAGATCTTTATGAGGAAGGAGTTGGCAAAGCTTATTAAATATAGCATTATCTTCCCCATCAAACATTATGCATGGGTGTCAAATATTGTCCTATGAGGAATAATAATGGGGAGATAAGGTTATGTGTGGACTTTAGATATCTCAATAAGGTGTCACTAAGAGATCACCACCCTCAACCATCTATGGATTAGATTCTTCAGAGAGTTAGAAGTTCACAATGGTTTTCCCTACTTGATAGGTACTTAGGGTACAATCATGAATTAGTGAGGGAGGAGGATCAACACAAAACTACCTTCACAACAAACTGGGGAACTTATGAAGAATATGTCCTTTGGATTATCCAATGTAGGGGATACCTTCCAAAGGGAAATATATGTGGCCTTCTAAGGGATCATATATGAGATGGTGCTCATCTACCTTGATGTCATAATTGTATTCTCCAAGGATCCCAAGGATTACTTGACACATTTTAGGTTTGTGTTTGATAGGTGCAAGATGTATACACATAATATTTTCAAACTTTTATCAATTACTAATGCTCTTCATCTTGCAAGAACCTATCAAGTCTCAATCTCTTTGAGTGCATGCCTTAATGGGTGCATAGATAAAAGGGTGGATAGACCATTTTTGCTTCATATGATAATTATCCCTTTCAGCACTTATTATCTACACACTTATCTCCTAAAAAACATTTCCCTATGCTTTTTCTTCTCTCTTGTACACTCTTTTAGTTATTTCTCACATTTTATCCCCATTTTCCTAACCTAAAACCCATTTTTATAGTTTATAGTACTAGGTTGAATAGGTCTACATTGTAATCTTATTGGTGAAACTCATTTAGGGTCTAGATTGGCTCCTTTTTGACCTAGTGAATTTTTATCAATAATGGTACTAGGTTGACTGGGTTGACCCTATTAGTTGAAACTTTTAGAAGGGATTAGGGTTAAATATACCTATATATATAAGATCATTTATCCATTATTAATATAAAATAATAATAATTAAGAGATATTATGCATCTACTTAGCTACCATTCTACTTGAGGAAAAAGCTTAGGATTTCATACTTTCTTTGGAGATACGGATCTTATCTTGTGGAGAAGTCTTTTATATGCATTGATAGGCTATGTAGCCTAGATCTGATTTATCCTTTTCATCCATAGATAATAAAATAACCTTTTGTGAGGCACCTTGACCAAGGGAGAGACTGAGGCTCAATGGGTTCATCTTCAAAGGTAAGTATTCCTAACTTTTTTCATCCTTTGTAAGAGTAGATAGATATGCATTTGTACTTTTTTATATGTATTAAGATTTGTATATATTGATGTGAGTATATGTATTATATAAACGTTTAATTTTTTTTTTTATTACCCTCACTTTGTGGCACAAGATTTGGTGAGCACTAACTTAGATTTATTTGCTTTAATTTTTATTAGTTTAGTGAATATGAAAACATAGGGCTTAGTTAAGGTTATTGCTTGATTTTTCTTATCTAGAGGCTTTAGAACCCTCCTTAGTATTAATTTTTGGATAACATATTCCCTAATTAGGTCTAGAGGATCCACATATTGGTAATGTTCCTATTTATTTAATGTATCCCCAATTGGAAGTGTAAGTAATATCTATCTTCTCTGAGCTAAGATTGCTTTATAGATCTAATGCATTTCTAATTTCATATATTTTGGTAAACCCAAAGTGAATTTATCCCTTGTAGGTTTTATTTCATGTTTTTCATTTTCTATCATTTTTATTATTTTTATATATTTGTGATACTAGGTCAACAGGGCCAGTGTAGTTTCTAACATCTATGTGTAGGTTTAACACATAGTCATATAAAAAATGACTCTATTTTATTTGTGTATATCTTCATCAAATATAGGTTATTAATTTAAATAGATCAACATAGTACTCTTATAGGTTTCCAAAAAACATACTAGGTTGACCATGATGGTATAGTACTCCACATAGCTTCCATAAAACATACTAGGTTGACCATGCCAATATAGTCATCTTGATAGGTTTCAACAAATAGGGAATTATAGAACTAGGTCAACTCAATTGACATAGTTCATAGAATTTATAAGTAACATTAAAGGAAATTCAATATCTATATCATATTCACATGAATCTTCCAACCCACCAAGTTTCTTTTCTCTCTTTCTCCTTCATTTCAATTATTCCTTAAAATTTTGTTTTACATAGTTTGTAATCTTTAAAACTACCATCATACAACAAGCTAGGTTGACCTGGTTGACCTAGAATTGTCTTGTCTTATGTTTGAAAGACTAGGTTGACACTGTTTGCATACACTATCATCTGAACTGATAGTGTATGATGTTTCAAATTGGAATTAATATTTATATGATAGTAATTACTTCACACTTTCATTTTCAATTATTTTCATTATTAGAATAGATCACACAATATAATTAGGTTGTTTTTCAATATACCATTTAGTTTTACTATTTTTATCTTAATTACACACACTACCAAGTCACATAATTTCAAAATGCATTTAAATATTTGTCTATCCAAGGCCTACCTAATTAGATCTCATCATTAAGGGGGAAATTGACTTGGTTTTTTGGCCAATTATAAAAACATGGTTAATGGTATATATTATCAAAATACCCAACACCTTTATCATTTTAAGATTGTGAAGTGAGGGGGTAGGCCCTAATACCAAGGAATTACCTTTACCAACATAGATCGCTTTCAGCCTAAAGGTCCTAAAACCATCCATAGAATTATTTTTAGTTTCATAATTTTAGCCAACTTTCCTATCACATTTAAATTAACACTATATAATAAAAAAAATTAGGATGACCACTTAGTTAGCATTTGCTTTTAGGTTGACTGCTTACTCTTTGCTCATTGTATATTGTATTGAAAAAACTTGCATTGGCTAGTATTGGTGCAAGATTTTATGTTGTGTTCATAAATTGGATCATATTTATTGATCTAATTTCTTGTGTGTTTCCTTCCATTTATTTCTTTAAAGTGCATTGAAAAAAAATCCTATTTTTAGTACACTTCCATTCTATTTGACACAGTCTCTTACAAACTACTTGTTTCCCCTACATGTAGTACCAAGTCGACCTAGTTTGCCTAGTATTCTTTTCTACCTCTCAGGGTATAGTACTAAGTTGACCCTATCAAATCTATATCCTTATCAGATTGTTCTCCATCCTCGGTTATAGTACTAGGTTGACCTTTTCAACTCTGTATCCTTATTTACCCAATTTTTAAACCCTATTTTCAGTACTAGGTTAACCCAGTCAACTCTATATTCGTATATGTTCATTCATGTCTCTTTGCTTTTGAAAATATTATGTGTGGTTATCTAGTTTTATTTCATAATTATGACATATTTTCATCCTTTTCTTAGTAAATAACATTGCATAATCAAGGATTTAGATCATAACCTTACTTATTTTATTACTTTAAATAAAACTATTCACTTTCTTCCTTCATCTTTTCCTAATCCAAAACCAATAACTACATAATGTAATGTAGTTGAGATCCTTCATCCTATTCCTCCTAATACCAATGTTGGGAATCCTCCACCTAATACCCTTCCTCCCACCAACACTATTAATCTCCCTCTTAATAACACTAACACCCCACCTTCAAATATTAATGCAAAAATAAACACAACTCAAATTATTATACAAATAGTTCAATAAATGAACACCATGCAAATAATTAATAACTCCCAAATGATGCACATGCAAAAACATTTATTACACATGACTAGTCAACCACCTTGAGTCATCATGTCTCAACCAAATCAAAATTTTGTCCCTCCTCTTAGAGATGTCAATGGTAATATCATCCCTCAACCTCCAATGAATAAAAAAATTCTTCAACATCTTCAAAATGAACCTTTATCCCCATTAATTACATCCATATATATTGGAAACATTTTTCCAGCTATCACATATGATGGGATTAAGGATCCTACTATCTTTCTTAAGTCTTTTGGTAATCTCTATAAGGAATGGGTCCAAACTAACACCTTTTCTACCACAAAGCTCTTAAATAAAACCTTTTTTGGTGATTAACTTGAATGGTACAAAAAACTTCATAGACATTCCATCTCACAACTAGAGGATTCAGTCAATTCTCTAGTGAAAGAATTCCAACATTATGACATTCATGAAAACTACCTTAGCCATTTCATCAATGCCAAATAACTTCTTAAATGAATCTACTCACACTTTCACCAAATTATGGAAGTCTCTATCTCATAAAGTGGGCCATAATATTAATGATGATACTCTTTTAAATTTATTTATTACTATTCTTAAATCTCCCCTTCAATACAAATTTCAAATCTTTTCCCCTAAAACTTTAGAAGAAGTCATAGACCAAGAAATAAGGCAAGACTTTCTAATGACTCAATTTGAAACACCTCAAATAATTACTAAATAACCTTTCCAATCATTTTATCATAATATTTATTCATCCAATCCTCCCCAACCTTAAAATGGAGCATCCAATTTAACCAAATTTAAAACAACCCACCCTCCCTTTAGTATAGAACAACTTCAGAAGAAATTTCCACCCTATAAACCCATGAGGTTTAATCCTTACAAACCTCCTCCAGAATGGTACAATACTAATAAGTGTTTGGTGGCATGCTAATATAGGTCATTCTCATGAGTCTTGTCATGATCTTCACCAATTTATTCTTACTTCCTTGATTGGTCCACATTTCAATATTGATACTCTTACAAAACAACATTATCAATACTATATTTAAGCTTCTCAAATTCAATCTAAAGAATCAAAATCACATCAACATCAACTACCTAATGAACAACAAAAATTATCTCATACCTAAACCTCATCCACTAATGTTGTTTAAACCATATTTGATCCTTCTTCTTACACCAATAAGGAAAGGATAGATAACATGAACAAATTTAAATGTATCATTGCATTTATTGAACATCAACCTCTTAGGTCACATGAACCAAAGGAGTACCTATTTCAAATTCCTACTCTAAATTATATCATACATGGTCCTCCTTTACCTCTTCATACCTCTCCTACACATCATATGTCAAATTTAACATCCTTAAAATCTAATAAACTAGCACATTTACCTATCTCCAAATGCGCCTACTAGCCCAATACAAATCATTATAATGGTTCAATTTCAACTCAACACATATCACATGTTGGGGCATCTTACTATGCCCATACACATGCCCTTCAGACCTTGGGGCATCTTGTGATGCCCATCTATACATCCATTTACCCATTGGGGAATCTTATGGTCCCTAATATTATTCTACAATGCATAATAACAAACTAATTAAAATTTAAGTAATCCTCCAGAACTTATAGACTTGTATTTCACATGCCCATCTTTGATATAGATACTAGAATAGGTCTTGTTATTTTTCATCTCATGTTTCTTTGTTTTTGTACACTTTACTAACATAATTATTTTCATTTACATTCTTTGGTTTTCTTACACATTACATTTGAAATTTTTTTTCATTTTGGTTCTTATATAACTCTTTCATTTTTATCTTTTTATGTCATTTTTTGCCTTAGTAGATTTATGATTATTTTTCCCATTATTTAACATTCACCTCATTGGTGTTCACCTTGTGAGCTGAAGTGTAAGACCATGGATAAGACTAGACCTTACTCATAAATTAACACATTAAAACATATTTAAACCATTTTTTGGGATGCATACTACTTTCCTTGGTGCTTGTACAAGATCCATTTGTAGGTTAGTATGGCTTCTCTAGTGACATGACTATCATAGCATAGCCCCATCCCTTTCATAGCACTATTTTACCTCCTTGTAATCATCTACAAACATATTCATCATTTTATTACTTATTACATAGATAAATATCTAATTATCCCCATATTTCCCTTACTTCCTTTCATTTGAGGCTTACATCGATCAATTTTGATATTATACACTTACTTGTCAGCAAGTCTAGGAGTCTTTAAACACCTTCATCTTTAGGTCCTTTTCTCTAGTCATCAAGTGTAATATCTCTTGTGTTTGTCACCTATTTCATGCATGTTTAGTTCTTTTAATCCATATGGATGAGGAGGAATATAAAAAGCTAAATCATAAAATATAAATAAAGGTCAATGATTAAAAGGCAAAAAAAATCTTAAAATTCAGATCACACCAAAAGACATGATCTATATTTGGCACATCTCCTATCTTAGTCAAATATTAAACTCCACAATTGGCCTCATGATAGATCCAAGGTCCATTAGGGTGTGGTAGGCCAATAGACTAGGGTAGGAGGTCTCATTATATCATATACTATCTAGTGCCACCTACTTTCTCACATAAGTACCCAATCTTCACAGTATACCAACAACGCTTTAAGGGGTCCTAAAGAATGGAAAACACATTATGGAAAGGTAGGTCCATTTTCATCTTCATAAATATATCCTTCATGGGTTGATATATGTAATTCACTTATTATCCCAAGATTTATGTTCATTATTCAAAGTGTCCTAAGTCCATGGTGTTGAGAGTTCTTAGCCTTTTTCACTTACCTAGTGTGTCTCATTCTTGTTAAGGATGTTCACATCACCCATGTGGCACCTCACATTCCTTATTTACATCATATTTTACTTATATTCCCCTTGTTGGCTATTGATTTTAGCTGATCACATCTACATTATTATGCCTCTTAGTTTATAGTTTGTGAGTTGAATTGTAAGACCATGGATATGACCAGGCCTTCCTCATAAACCACCTTACACCATTTATTTACCACACCATCACATTTTAATACTAGTCATGTAATTATGTGGTTGTGTTTACTTATGATGTATCTCAGAACAAGCACTAAGTTTGAGTTTTCATCCTTTAGAGATTTTTTATTTCCATTTATCCATCATATTCTTATTTGATTTTTGTGGACTTCAATTATCTTACATATGACATTTGACATTTGACATTCTTACATGTTTTTATTTACGTATAACTTATCCATGTTTTTCTTCCATCTTGACTTACATTTCATTTTTAGTCATTCATATTTTTCTCTATGTTTGATTTGACATGCTTATCTTACATGGGGTTACTTGTCACTTACATATCTTTGTTAAAGTTTTCTTGCATTGATATTTCATTTGTCATTCATATTTTACATACTTCCTAACATTATTTAGTATGTTATAAATTCCTTTTTACATGATTTCCAATGTGATCTAGTGTATTATACCATCATTTTTCATTCATTTACCATCATTTGTCATTCATTTGCCATCCTTTTATCATTCATTTTCCATCAAAATATTTTGTTTCTAGACTTGCCTTAATAATATTAATTGGTTAATTTTACTAAGTCCCTCATACCTTTGTCTCTACTAACTCTTTTCAAAAATCATAAAATGTTATAGAATCTTGACATTTTACAGAATCTTTTCTACTACTATATGCCTATAGTGTAAAAATTTTTATTTTTCTCTTTTTTTTACTAATTTATTTAGGTTATCCTAATGCTATTTACATTGGATGCCTTCACATCTCTCACAATATCCTTCTTTATCTACAAAAATAAGGTAAGTAAAGGTATGTGTTTTTCAATTATGTCATTTCATTTATCTTATTTGATTATTATTACATTTTACTTAGCATCAACATTATGTGTCATCATGTTCTATTTCCAAAACACTATCCCTTGTTGCACTTATATGACACATGGTGATCTTTGAGTGGGGCATATGTATACACATAATATTTTCAAACTTTTATCAATTATTGTTGCTCTTTATCTTGCAAGAACCTATCAAGTCTCAATCTCTCTTAGTACACACCTTAAGGGGTACACTTGGAAAGGGGTGGGCAGACCATTGGTGATTTATAAGATTGTTATCCCTTTTCCCACTTTTTATCTACACACTTATCTCTTGAAAACCATTTCCCTAAGCTTGGTATCTCTCTTGTACACTCCTCCAGTCATTTCCCACCTTCCATCCCCCTTTTCCTAACCTAAAACCCCTTTCAATAATTTATAGTACTAGGTCAACTGGGTTGACCTTGTACTCTTATTGGTGAAATTCATTTAGGGTCTAGGTTGGTTCTTAGCCAACCTATCCCATGACCTAGTGAATTTTTGTCAATAATAGTACTTGGTTGACTGGGTCAACCCTATTGGATAAATTTTTTGAAATGGCTTAGGGTTGAATCCACCTATATATACAAGATAATTTCACCATTATTTAGAGAAAATAATAAGAAGTAAGAGCTATTGTGTATCTAATTATCCACTATTCTAATGAGGGAGCAATCTTAGGTTTTCATACTTTCTTTGGAGATATAGATCTTGTCTTGTGGAAAAGTCTTTTAGATGCATTGATAGGTTATGTATCCTAGATCTGGTTTGTCCTTGTCATCCTTACATACCATAATAACCTATTATAAATCACCTTGGCCAAGGGAGAGATTGAGTCTTGGTAGGTTTATCTTTAAAGGTAAGTATTCCTAACTTTGTTCCTCCTTTATAAGAGTATATAGATATGCATTTTTACTTCTCTTCCATGCATTAATATTTCATACACAATGACATGAGTATATGTCTTCTATACAAGTTTAATTTTATTGTTTATTACCCCCACTTTGTGCCACAAGCTTTGGTGAGCACTGGATTAGATTTATTTACTTTACTTGTTATTAGTTTAGTGAATATGAAAATATAGGGCTTATTTAGATTTATTACTTTATTTTACTTCACCATAGGCTTTATAACCCTCCTTAGTATTATTGTTCTGATAAGAGATCCCCTAATTAGGTCTAGCAGATCCACATATTAGTCATGTTCTTGATTATCTAATGTATCCCCAATCTAAAGTGTAAATAGGATCTATCTTCTCTAAGATAGGATTGATTTATCGATTTGATGAATTTCTAATTGCATACACAAGTATTTTGGGGTATCCTTAAACCCCCCAAAATGTATATTTTATGTCCATGAGGGGAAACTTCTAGGACATGTTGTGTCAAAATATGAAATTTCCACTGACCCTAAAATAATAGATGAAATCCTTTACCTATCACTTTCCAAACACAATAATATATTGCAAAGTTTATTATGTAAAATCAACTTCACTAGAAGATTCATTATTGTACTTGTAGAATTGGTGAGCCGTCTAACTCACATGCTCAAGAAACACAAGGAATTATCATGGATAAAATAAGGTAAGAGAATTATTGAGGCCATCAATAAGGCCATTTCCCAAGCTCCCACCCTCATCAAACCTAAATTTATAAATTATTTATTCATCTACGCCTTCTCTATAAGTTACATTATTTCTTCTATGCTCATACAAAAAAATAGTAAAGGCCTAGAGTATCCCATAGCCTTCTTTATCCAAGAATTAGAGGGGTATGAACAGAGGTATACCTTTGATTAAAAACATGTACTTTTAGTCATAAAAGTCCTTGAGAATTTTAGACACATGGTGTCTAACAACAAGATATTTGTCATGGTAGTTCACCCTTACATTAAGGATTTCATCCTTAATAGAGACTTAAGTGAAAAGAATGTTGGTTGGGTGACCAAGTGATGGATTAAGACATAGAGGTGAAGTTTAATAAGTTTTTTATGGATAGGGGACCATTTGAAAACCTTTAAATATATTTTAAGGAAGATAAGGAAGTGTTTTTGGCAGTCCAACATGATCAACAAGCAACTACAACTACATATCCTTCTAACTAGACCCAAGACATGGTGAAATTACTCCAAATGATAGAATGTCATATAGGCCTAGATAATATAATAAGGAGGTAATTTAGACTAAAATACTTTCCTTATATCTTTTTTTATGAGCTTATCTTCAATAAATACCTTGATGACATGCTTTTGACATGTGTCGAGACTAGTCAAGTTGACAAACTATTAAGACAATCTCATTATGGACCTATATGAGGGAAATTTATAGCCAAGACCACAACACTAAATATCATAAAAGTAGGATATTTTTAAGCCAAGTTTATTTAGGGATTCTCATGATTAGATTAGGAGGTATCTAAAATGTGTTATGTTTACTAACAAGCAAAGATTAGTTGCCTTGCCTCTAAAGCCTATTCAAAATAAACAACCCTTCAATAATGGGGCCTATAATTTATAGGTATGATTAATCCCACATAAATTTATAGACATAAGAGGGTTTTGACTACTACTAATTACTTTACTAGGTGGGTGGAGGCAACTATACTCAAAGAAGAAAATGAGAACTTAGTTTTGGAGTTTTATGATAGCCTGGTTGTTAGAGGTATAATCACTCAAAGCAGGGGTGATCAGTGAGCCCAAATATTTTAATTTCAATTACATTTATTTAAACTATTAACTAATTGTTGACACAAGAAAATGCACCCAGGGGTAAGAAGTCAAACTCCTACCTTCTCCTCGCAACATGGAAACTCCCCTCTCGCTTGTGGGACTGGTGAAGCTAGAGGGGAGAGTCTCTAGATAAGGGCTAGCTCCCTTTGATGCATCATGTTTTTCCAGCAAGTGAAAAAAACACACACACATATATATATAGGTAGATATAATGGGTGGGGGATGAAAAGGGAGAAAAGTGCAAGAAAACAAACTACTCTAAGGAGGTGATGCACCAAAATAAGTTGACCTTCACACATCCACACTCAGAATCAGACAAATACATACATACTCTACACACTTGGCAGAAGGACCATACTATAGGAATCTGGTAGGGAGGCTTTCATGAAAACATAAGAAATAGAAAATCACTGAGGCATTGTGAAATGCACACTATAAGTAACTTCCTCTATTCTAGTCTTCCAAATGTCAGCTCTTCTCCTTTCAGCTACAGAAGTGGCACCTTTTAGACAATAGGTCTGCTGGTGTTGAACCCATGAGAGGATTAAGAAATAATGACTAAACACAGACAAACACTTAAGGCATACTCAGAAAAGTCTATCCAAGATGGAGGTAAAACTACATTTTATTGATTCAAGTGGAAATTTTAGTAGGGCTATGCCTTGTAAAATGTGGAAGATTCTTTTTTCAAAATGAGAAGTTACAATATATATAGAAAAGGAGAAAGGAACTTGGTGCTTCTTTGACAAGTTGGTCTGTCACATGCCCTCATTGGGAAGAGGGAAACACTATTTTCAATGTCATCATTCTAGAAGAGGCCTACTAGAACCATGTTGTATGAGCGCCAAATTTGACTTTGGCATTTGAGCATTAATGTGGAAACATAGACTGCACCCTCCTTTTCTTCAAATAGACCAAAATTTGTCCCCTTTTAAATGCACGGGCCATGTTACTTGCTATTTGCACCATTTAGGGATTATTAGGCAATAAATCACCTTCACTTTGCCACTTAGACTACTTCATCCCTTCCTACACCTTGTCATTCTTGTCCTTTCTCCATTTTGTCTTTTTTGGCTCATTCAGCCCCTTGGGCAAACATTCTGGCGAGTCACTGCATCTTGGCTCCCTTTCACGGTTAACACTCTCTTTGGTTCAAAAACAAATAGCCATTTCACTTTATGAAAGTTGACATTCATATGGCCATCATGGTTTGAAAACCAATAGCTATTTGACTTTGTTAAAATTGATGTCCTCTAGGATGTCACCGGGTCCTCGTCACAACGTCATCGTGTCCATGGTTTCCCTTCAGGCACTTCTCTACCTTTACTATTTTTCTCAGCACCTTTGGCCCTTGAAATGCCCCTTTTGTCTTTTGGCTGAAAGTCCCCCGCAAGGGCACCTGCCCTTCAGGGTCCTTTAGTGGTCCCTTGACTGCATGGAAGGCCTCTCGAGCTCCCATGGACAACTTTCCCAAGTTAATTTCCCTAGGTCTGTGGCTTCATGCATTTCTGCAAACTTTTGTTCGCAAACATTTTCTCATGGACAAAAATTCTACATAAATTTTGTTTACTCTCCACTTTGTTTTGTATTGGTGTGCCTGAATTCCTTCAAACTTTTTGTTCGAAGGAACTCCTTCGAGCAAAAAGTTTGAAGGAATTTGAGACTGAAGTAATTTTGAACTTAAACAAGAAAAGGACTTACCCAAAAAAAATTCCTTTGAGGTGCCTGCCCTTCAGAAGGGTACTAAACCTTTTGAACTACCCTTAGGCCATAGACATACCCTTGAACAAAGCTGTTGAACCAAAAATGGTTCAATGGTTCAAGGGTTTAACCAAGCGCGCTGATGGACTAAGGCCGATGAAATTCCATGTTGAACCAAGCCCATTGAACCAAGATGGTACAATGGTTCAATGGTTCAACCATTGGGCACTGATACCAAAATAAACTGAGCCTTTAAACTTTTGCCAATGAACCAAAAGCTGCTAACCCATTGAATTAAACTGAAGCATTGAACTAAGTTTGTTGAACTTAACACATTGAACTTGTTGAACCTAAAATTAACTGGCATTGAATAGCAGGGGAAGAAGGTGACCAAAATTTTTCCCATGGGCAAAATTGGTCAACAAATTGGTGACTCACAGGGGAAGCATGCCTGCTATGCTTAGAACTAGTTGCCTTGCAAATCCATTGGGCACGGAGTCAGATGCAGCTATAACAAAATTTAGTAACAGCCCTAATAGATTGAGAATCAAACATGAAGCTTTTACCCCACATGTGAAGGGAAACACACAAGGCTAAAAATACTACCTGTGCAAACTACACTTAGGGAAAATAGGAAAAACAATTGAAAACAAACTATTATATATAGCTAACCAAGAAAGCTTGCCTCCCTCCTAGATCAAAGGGGAAACTTCTCAAGTCCCCTTCCTAGCAAGAAGACTTATGGTTCTAGGCAACTAGCTAAATGAGAAAGAGAGTTGGTGACTTACTCTTCCTGCCTGTCACCTGAGTTGGCTTGAATCTGAGTGGATCAAATTCAAACATGCTTCTGACATATATGTACTCTACTTTTCCTTAGAATCCTATTGAATGTTAGTCCCTTCTATTGGTGCTCCACACCAAGAAATCAATAGCTACTGGCTCATCACCATAAGCCCTTTGATCTACACATTTCCTCTGCAATGTATCATGGTCTGACTTGTTTCCTTAAGCTTCATTGAAAATCTTGTCAGACTCATCCTGTACTTCCTTTTGGCCTTCTTGAAGAAGGGTGACTATGGTGATGTCTGAAATGGACTCATAAATAGATTTCTCATCCCATAGAACATCACTTCTCTGTTTAAAGCTCTCTTCTTTAAGGCATTCCTCTAAGAAGACAGAACTCTCTTTTTCCTCTTTGTTGATCAGGATCTCTAGATTTTCAAAAATATCCTCCTAATCTTCCTCTAACTTAGGCTCTTTAGTGTAGTTGACCTCATCATCAAAATAGCAAGGAAGTTCATCAAACAGAGGGGAAGAGAGCTCACCATGCTTTTGTTCCTCTTCGTATTGCTGGAACATCTACATATATGCAAGACCTGCATCTTATCCATTACTAATAAGGTCTTCACAAGGAGCATCAATGGTGATTCCATCTTTGTTGTCACTCATGATAGCCTCTTGAAGAACTATAGATTGGATCTTTTTCTCCTCACTTGCCTCCTACTGAATAGGTTCTTCCTTGAGAAGGGGCAAAGTGGAGAAAACATGTGGAAGAGGAGGTAGTCTTTGAGATAGAATCGAATGATTCTCCTCCTTCCATTTGATCAAAACTTCATCAATATCAGGTATGGCCTGATAGCTCTCTTAGAAATGTGTAGGTGGGGTGTGTTCAGACATAGAATGTGTTGTTTGGTCTAAGCCATCCATTACACATTGGCTGAGGAATCTCTCTCTGGATTCTAATTCCACAATTCTCCTAGCTAGATCTTCTTGGAAAAGCCTTTCTTGGAGGTCTCCAGCATCATCATCAGTAGGAGCAGCTTTATCTTTTTCAAGGTTTTGAGAAAAACCTTGCTCCTCCTCCTTCCTACCCCATGATTCCACTACTTCCCCCCAGGTCAAGAGGTTGCCAGCAGGGCAAAAGATCTGAGGGAGTTGAGGGAGATTAAGAGGGGTTTGTTGATGCATAGGAAAAGTTGTTTCAAATGAAAGCACATTTGGCATGTATAATCCATTGCTTAGAACCATGTACCTCATATTTCTTCATTTGTTTTGATCAAACTTAGAATATTTATGCAATCACCTCAAACTCTTCTCTTAGTTACCCTTCAACAATGAAGGAAGTAACTTTGGAGTTTGAGGTGGTTCCATAATACCCTGAGCTCCACCAAAGTAATACAAAAATGTGATTTCTCGATGGCACCAGGACTACTTAATTTTCAAATTTAACTCAGAGTCACCTCAGAGTGACAAATTTAGCTCTCTTGGAAATGTGTAGGTGGGGTGTGTTCAGACATAGAATGTGTTGTTTGGTCTGAGCCATCCATTACACATTGGCTGAGGAATCTCTCTCTGGATTCTAATTCCACAATTCTCCTAGCTAGATCTTCTTGGAAAAGCCTTTCTTGGAGGTCTCCAGCATCATCATCAGTAGGAGTAGCTTTATATTTTTCAAGGTTTTGAGAAAAACCTTGCTCCTCCTCCTTCCTACCCCATGATTCCATTACTTCCCCCAGGTCAAGAGGTTACCATCAGGGCAAAAGATCTGAGGGAGTTGACAGAGATTAGGAGGGGTTTGTTGATGCATAGGAAAAGTTGTTTCAAATGAAATCACATTTGGCATGTATAATCCATTGCTTAGAACCATGTGCCTCATATTTATTCATATGTTTTGATCAAACATAGAATATTTATGCAATCACCTCAAACTCTTCTCCTGGTTACCCTTCAACAATGAAGGAAGTAACTTTGGAGTTTGAGGTGGTTCCATAATACCCTGAGCTCCACCAAATTAATACAAAAATGTGATTTCTCGATGGCACCAGGACTACTTAATTGACAAATTTAACTCAGAGTCACCAAATGCTAAAAACTTTGGTTTGCTATAACAAGACCAGCATCAATCTTGAAACCTTATTGCATTGTAAAATTGAGTCCCACCAGGTGTGCCAGAACTGTTGATGTAAGAAAATGCACCCAGGGATAGGAAGTCAAACTCTTGCCTTCTCCTCTCAACATGGAAACTCCCCTCTCACTTGTGGGACTAGTGAAGTTGGAGGGGAGAGTCTCTAGATAAGGGCTAGCTCCCTTTGATGCATCATGTTTTTCCAGCAAGTGCAAAACACATATATATAGGTAGATATAATGGGGGGATGAAAAGGGAGAAAAGTGTAGGAAAAAAAACTACTCTAAGGAGGTGATGCACCAAAATAAGTTGACCTTCACACATCCACACTCAGAATCAGACAAATACATACATACTCTACACACTTGGCAGAAGGACTAGGCTGCAGGAATCTGGTAGGGAGGCTTTCATGAAAACACAAGAAATAGAAAATCACTGAGGCACTATGAAATGCACAATGTAAGTAAATCCATCTATTTTGGTCTTCCAAGTGTTAGCTCTTCTCCTTTCAGTTGTAGAAGTGGCACCTTGTAGACAACAGGTCTGCTGGTGTTGAACCTGTGAGAGCATTAAGAAACAATGATTGAACATAGACAAACACTCAAGGCATACTCAAAAAAGTCTATCCAAGATGGAGGTAAAACTAAATTTTATTGATTCAAGTGGAAATTTTAGTAGGGCTACACCTTGTAAAATGTGGAAGATTCTTTTTTCAAAATGAGAAGTTATAATATATATAGAAAAGGAGAAAGGAACTTGGTACTTCTTTGACAAGTTGGTTTGTCGCATCCCCTCATTGGGAAGAGGGAAACAATGTTGTCGATGTCATCATTATAGAAGAGGCCTAATAGAACCATGTTGTATGAGAACCAAATTTGGCTTTGGCTTTTGAGCATTAATGTGGAAACATAGACTGCACCCTCCTTTTCTACAAATAGACTGAAATTTGTCCCCTTTTAAATGCACGGGCCATGTTGCTTACTATTTTCACCATTTGGGGATTATTAGGAAATAAATCACCTTCACTTTGCCACTTAGACTACTTCATCTCTTCCTTCACCTTATCATTCTTGTCCTTTCTCCATTTTGTCTTTTTTGGCTCATTCAGCCCCTTGGGTGAACATTTTGGCAAGTCACTGCGTCTTGGCTCCCTTTCACGGTTAGCACTCTCTTTGGTTCAAAAACAAATAGCCATTTCACTTTATGAAAGTTGATGTTCATATGGATGTCATGGTTTGAAAACCAATGGCTATTGACTTTGTTAAACTTGAAGTCCTCTGGGATGTCACCAGGTCCTCATCGCAACGTCATCGTGTCCATAGTTTCCCCTCGGGCACTTCTTGCCTTAACTATTTTCCTCAGCACCCTTCGGCCATCAAAATTCCCCTTTTGTCTTTTGGTTGGAAGTCCTCTGCAAGGGCACTTACCCTTTAGGGTCCTTTGGTGGTCCCTTGACTACATGGAAGGCCTCCCAGGCTCCCGTGGACAACTTTCTCGGGTTAATTTCCCTAGGTCTATAGCTTCGTGCATTTCTGTGGACTTTTGTCTGCAGACATTTTCCCATGGACAAAAAGTCCACAAAAGTTTTGTCCACTCTCTACTTTGTTTTGTATTGGTGTGCTCAAATTCCTTCTTATTTTTTGTCTGAAGGAATTCCTTTGGGCAAAAAGTCTGAAGGAATTTGGGACTGAAGTAATTTTGAACTTAAGCAAGAAAAGGACTTACCTAAATTTTTTTCCTTTGAGATGCCTACCCTTCGGAAGGGTATTGAACCTTTTGAACTACCCTTAGGCCATGGACATACCCTTGAACCAAGCCATTGAACCACAAATGGTTCAAGGGTTCAACCAAGTGCACCGATGGACTAAGGTCAATGAACTTTCATGTTGAACCAAGCCCATTGAGCCAAGCCTATTGAACCAAGATGGTTCAACAATTCAATGGTTCAACCATTGGGTGTTGATGCCAAAATAAATTGAGCCTTTGAACTTGTGCCAATGAACTGAAAGCCGTTGACCCGTTGAACTGAACTGAAGCATTGAACTAAGTTCATTGAACCAAACACGTTGAACTTGTTGAACCTAAAATTAACTGGCATTGAACAATAGGGGAAGAAGGTGACCTAAATTTTGGCTGTGGGCAAAATTGGTCAACACTAATCAACATATATCAACTTGATCAAGAATCATTAATAAGATATCTCATACATTCAATGCATACACAAGATCAAACACATAACACATAGTTCCTAGCAGAAAATCTCATGGGGAATAAAACCCAATCTAAATATTTCAACACAAATGGACTATTATCTTATAATAAATTAAAAAAAATAGACTGATCAACTCCTTTAGACTAGCAAACCTTGATCATGTCCTCCTGACTGAAGGTATTTAGTGAAACACCTATTTCATAAGGAGAAACTACCCCTAAGGAAGAATAAGTCCTTTAGACCCTCATTTGAACACCTATAACTTAGAAATGATATCCTCAACACCTGATGTTAGATCTCTATTTTATAACCCCTACCAAATTCTCTCTCTATCTCAAATAGGTATGCCACTATCTCTCTCCTTCTTCACTCACACTATCCTCATATACACACTTGAACCTCTTCCCATATCTTCAAATTAAAATAGCATTATCCTAGCATTAAGAACTTGACCTATAGGTCATACATATAGTCAACACATTTTTATCCTCATTAACTCAACCAATAGGCACACTACCTATCCTTCACTTCACAACACTCACATCCACCTTGCATAAGTCTCTAAAATCTCACATCAAATTCTAGAAACCAACACATTTGGTTTCACTATATATAGAGGAATCAATAAATATCAAATCCAAAATAATCCTTATCATCCAAAATACATGTATTCACCCTTAAGGCATCTCACATGGGTCACACTTAAGTACAATCCACATTCAAATAGGCCTAAGTCACTTTTAGTTCCTATGGAGACCCATTTAGCTCTTTGACACATATTCTTGAAAACAAAAAACATAGGAACACTTTCCAAAATCATGGACCCATTCTACATGATTTATAGGTCCCACTTAAGATCTAATATCCATCACATTACCCTTTGGCTTAAGCATAAATATCTCAAACATAAATCTATACACACAATCATTATGAGTAAACACACAATCATTATGAGTAAACACACAATCATTATGAGTAAACACACAATCACCTTCTAAGCTTTATTTCACACTGCATATGATTGTTAAATCCATAATAATTCACCCAAATCATCCTTATGGAGTCTAAAACACTCTCCAATATCCAATTCATAATGATATGTTGAAACAACATCAAAATGAGCTTAATTACCCTTCTTGGGTTACTTATAGAATAAGAAAGAACACATAGTCAACTTGGAACCTTAATATATGTTAATTTAAACACTTTCAAATCTAAAAATTAGGTTCATTAGATGCACCATGGAGTCCTCTTCATCTTTTATTTTTACACCATGAACAAATTCTATCTAGATCTAAATATATGGCCCAAAGACTAGACACTGGTTTTTCCTTCATAAATTCAAATATTCAAATGCAAATAGTCATAGTTAAAATTCAAACATTATGATCATATCTCATGTCCTCTTATCTTTAGATCAATTAAAAATTATTTATCTTATCTAAACTTTAACTCATAGTCTACTAAATCAAAATTTTAAACATTTGGCAATTGACCTCATCCTGTGCAATCTAGAAACTTTGACTCAACATGTTATGTCAATCTCTACAAATCAATCCAATCTTTAACTAACAATGTTCATTGTTATATCAATTTTTATGAATACCCACTCACTATTTTATCCTTATATTTTACCTTTTATTAGTCATTAAACAATGTGCACTTGGCACCATCTCACTGCATCTTGACATCTTGGAATAAACACGCTCCATCGATATTTTTATAAGGAGCTTGATATTTATCTTTGCTAAATAGATATCACATTGACCCATTTAACTCTATGTGTACCATTAGATATATAAGTATGAACTTGTATGAACCATTATATCTCCCTCTAGGTCCAAATCTTTAACATCATGCAAATTGACTAAGTATGGTGACCAACTACAATATTCTTGGAAAGCCTACTTTGCACAGATATATCTTTTGACTCAATCAATCTCATGACCTTGCATTTGCACCATATGAAAACCTTTAATATGGGAATATAACTAAGTCACAAACTAATCTTGAAACCTTTTTTCATGCAAGATATAACTTCATAAATATGCTTACTCAGCTCTTCTTTCCACTTTGTAAATTTGGCTAAGTATGGGAAAACACTATCAAAATACATGGGAACCCAAATTTTCACCCACATATCTTTGACTACACTTATTTTAATGACCTATGATTTATCACATATCAAATAAAGACTAATTTTATAAAAACCATATGACCAACTCCCCTTGACTCATCCACATGTGGCAATGATGACATCATCAAACTGCCTACTCAAATTTTCTACCACTAGACCCAAACTATCTAGATGAAAACTATGGACTACCAGATGAATTCTAATTATGTACATAATCTCTTAAATAATATATAACATCTTAGGTACCTCTTTCATATTCTTCAATCACCATACTCATCCCTAGACATATCTAATCATGCCAAAACTAAAGATCAACCAAGCCTCCTTTAAACAGACTAGGACTAGCACATTACACACTTTATCATTATTATTTAGGCTATCAAATCACTTCATCCACTCATAAGGACACATCCATGATGTCACTGATAACTCTCTAATGATCTCCCCCTTTGTCATTGATGTCAACAAACATCATACATAGCAATATATATCTCACCTTCACTCTCTTTAAGCACTCCCATAATAGGAACTTTCTCCCCATTTGACACAATGACAAAGTGGGAACCAAATGATCTTGAGGACATAAAAATACCATAAATATGACAATACCATCTTATAAATATGATACAAACTCCCCCTTACCTTGAGCCTACTTCTTCTCTTCTTGAGAACTTCCTCTTACTCCATCTCAACACTCTCTTCAACTAAGCACTATAACCAATGAAGAAAGAACACACAAAACACTAAAATATAATGGATGTTACCAATATGCATATAAGAGGGAATCCCCCTAATATTTTTGAGAAATTTCACCACTTGAGCATCTTCAGATCTCCAAACACCATGAGGAACCAACATATAGGCTTACTAGCCTTCTCTCTCAAGCCACCATAAATAGCATCAACATAACTTCATTCCAATCAAAAAATAATAAAAATGCTCTCAATAAACCTAAGTTGTCTCCATGAAACAAACATACATTAATCTTTTGGAGTAACTGAGCAAAAAACACTCTTCTTCACACTAGGCATATCTTAGACTCCTTGTAGCCTAACCTAAAACTTGCAAAGCCCACAAATTTTAGTAGATATATATTCATGACCTAAAAATTCATATATATATATATATATATATATATATATATATATATATATATATATATCACTCTCATATGTCCCCTCAAGGACACAAATTTTTAACAACTAGCTCATCTTCTTCAATATACTTCCTTCACAAACCAACTATCCAATTAGGCATCCAACTTGAAAAAAACATGAATAAATTGAGAACCATAAACCTTAAAATATTTGTGAAACTTTATTTGACAATCCATTTGTCCTAATAAAAGTATTAATAAGCCTTAGACCTCAACTCATAAGGCATACCCCTTTTTTAGCAAAACCGAAAACCCTAGAATCTTAAAAAAACAAGGTCAACATAGCACCTTCAAGTCAACATCCACCTCTAAAGCTTATTGTACACCTAGAGAAAACCATTACACACTTTTAGACCAATATTTGAGCTTCCACACCATTGGGATACTTGAATTACTATAACCCCTTTTAGGACCTACAAGTTCTTAAGCATAAATTGGGAAACCTGTGAGCTAACAAAAATCTCCAAATTGTATTCAACATATCTCCAGATCATAAATCCACTTGGAGCATGCTATAATAAGGTCAATAGACCTTTCTATGCAAAAATATCATTTTGATAAATCATAAATCCTCCTTTTCAATTTGGGAACCTTCAATCTAACCATGCAAACTACTTCCATATATAGTTATCAACATCATAACATTACCTTAACATATTTTCCATATAGGCATACCTATTCCAACTTAGAACACTCAACTCTAGTCTTTTAGGACCATCTTAAGAACACCACAACAACACTTGATTCTCCAATAAAATTATTCTCTTAAGAAGTATAGATAGAGTCATCCTTTTCACCACAATATTCTTAAAACAAAGTGAAGCTAAGAGTGGCCCACATCTCCTTAGTAACCACTAGAATCCTCTTGTAGCTATAAGAGTTCTTGATCTTGTTATTCTTATT